>VDFB02380741.1:0-79737 GCA_007258455.2 Sequoia sempervirens
GGAAAAATGATATATATTGACATGCTGGAGAAGAATTAGTAGAAAAATTCACATAAGAAGAAGGATTGATTCTAGCATGAGAATGTAAATCTTTATTAAAGTAGGAATGTCAAAGCTAGAAGAGTCAACATTATATTCACTAGGCCAAAGAGGGATGAATTATAAGGAACCCTAGTCATCACTAAGACATACATTTTTAGAAGAAGAGGCACACCATCATCAGTAGAGGTTGATGATGGTATTTATAAGTTTTTTGTAGAAGGTAAAAAATTATGAAAATAATTAAAAAATAGGCTTCAGATGATTTGATTCAACTTGTTGACTATACTGAAAAGGGTCAGAATGAACCATTACTATATGTAATTTATCATTATAAATAATTTTAAGAGATTGAGGTAAGGTAGATATAATTGCACTCATGGTATGAATCCATGGTCTACCAAGAAGAAGGTTATATGATAAGGCTCTTGGCATCATGTATATACTAGAGTGGGTAAAATAACAAGGCCTAACTCAATAGGCAATGTAATGGTGCCAAGAGATTGATGAAAAAATTTATCAAAGCCACAAATATATAAGGTTGTAGGAGAAAGAGAAGATGTATCAACCTTGATCTAGTGCAATAATTCAATGCCATAAAAACTTAGACCAGAAATATAAATTAACTAGTATACACTTGATAATAATGTTATTAGCAATAATAATTATTAGAAGAGGGTCATATTGATTTTGGACCTCAAGGATTGGGAGCTCATATTATTGTAAAATAATACAAATAGTATCATCTAATGTAATCAATCAAGGCATTTAGATCATATGACCTGACATAAGATGATATGGGGATCTTTTGTAGAGCCTCCCAAAGGGAAATACAATGAGAATGTGAAGTTTGAATAAAGTACCAAAGACATATATTAGCTTGTGTATCCTAGAGTTGTTTAACAATATCACTCTTTTTGGTACTCGACATAGAAATATGAGGTGGTGAAAGAAAAGGATTTGAAGAAGGAAAATAAGGATAGGAGTAACCTATTTGTTTTTTCAGTTGTTAAATATGTACGCTACCATTTGGTAATTTGTATCTATAAGAACTTTACACTTAATATGTTAAGTAAAATGAGAGAAAAATTTAGAAGGTTGAGGACTATTAGGAATACCCTAAATAGTAATCACAAGACGAGAAGTTGCAAATGAATTAAGTGTTATGTGCACAATAATTTTAGGAATGGAAGAAACATTTTGAACATTAATATGCTTATCCAAAACCCCCTTAGTGGGTGGGATAAACTAATTAATAATAATGGAATTAATTGTATAATTATCATTTTGAGGAATATTAAAGGCACAAGAAGAAACATGGGAAGTATACTCAACATCTATCTATGGAGGATCTAATGTGAGGTAAGAATCTTCATCCACTAATGATTCATCACTAGAAGAGAGAGAATCTAAATGAAGAGTATGTAAAGCAATGTTAAGAAATGTGTTAATGATTTCATCCTCTTGTGCCAAAATATACTCAAAAGTAGGAGGAATTTTGACGCACACAATAATTTATATCTCCCCTTTTCTTAGGTACAATTTTCCCATGACTCATAATTTCTCTTCAGATTATAAAAATTCTCAATATCATAATTAACATAATTTATATTGACAATTTCATGTGTCAATTATTTTATTTCTTCAATTAAAATTTGCGTACAATTTAATTACATTCATTGCTTCTCTTCTCTCTGAGGCTTTGTTCCAGTCTCTTCTATGCATGCACATGTGTTTACTATAATCCACAACCTTCAAATTTATCCTCTCCATGGGTGCAGTCTCCCTCTGAACTGTGCACCCACTCTCAATCATTTAATCGATCATCCTTATTTAATCTGCATTCTCACCTCTGAGTTTCAGTTGCCTTATCACCTGGTGCGACCCACTCAACATCTGATCTAAAATTGTAAACTTCACTTCTTAAAGCTTGTGCAACCCTCATTTTATCTTTATTCCCTTTCCATAATCTATCTTTTTACTTCCATGAATCTACTCGCCACATAACCATTACCTTCTTCTAAGGGTGCAACCTCCTTTGAGTTTTTTTCTGCCACAAATGCTTTCCCCCTTTCCTTTTTTTGTTGCAATGTATGATGCCATTAAATGGGTGCACCCCCTCAATTCCTCCCTTGGTGTGGCCTATTTAGCTTTCCCTTGCATATGTTCTTTGGTATTAACATATCATTTCCCTTGGTGTGAGACCCACACTCTAATCTTAGAAAGCATTTTTAATTACAAGTCAAATTCCTATGGCCATTATATGGAACGACTCCTTCATGGTCTCCATTTCTCCAAGTTGCAACCCTCTTACCAATCTACCCCCTGCTGCCTAAATCTCTTTTTTAACTTAAATTATTATCCTTTTGGTTGACTCTTCATCTCCCCTTCTTGGGCGCTGAACAATTTTGAATTTTTAAAACTAATTTCAAAATATATGGCCCCCTCTTCTTGTCCTTTGCATTAATTTTTATTACTCTACATATTTTCTAACTTTCAGGTTGCAAGGAGTTTAAAAACATTTATTTTATATGTAGACTCTTTCATATACGTTGCTTCAACCTTCCATTGTCACATTCAAAAGAAAATATGAATAATAATCCATCTGTATAACACTCTGAAATCAAGATGAAAGCCAAGCATTAAACTTAAAACACAGATCAAAACATAAATCGATACACGACATTTGTTAATCAATGACAATAATTTCAATCAAACTCCACAAAATTGACCACCTAAATTGCTTTTGAATTGGACTCTGGAAGATGACCACACTCCAAAAATTCAACAAAGAACCAAACTAAAACCAAAATAGATGAAAAATAAACCAGACTAATTTTGGGTGATACAGATAGCTCATTAGCCAAGGATGCTCCTATATAAGACACACCAGGTAGAAATATTGTGAAGAACTTATAATGGAAGGATTCACTGAAGAAGACTATAAATTTGGTATGGAAGGAGAACTCAAATCTGCTCTTGATGATCTGGATAAAGCAAAATATGAGAAGAGAGATCTGAAAGAAACTCTTAAGGAAGCATATGATTGTGTCGAGAAGTTGAGGAATCAAGTCAAGAAATTTAAATATCAACTCAAGGAAACAAATGAGCAACTCAAACAATCAAATGAGAGGGGGGTGAATCAAATGATTGTTCCAAAACTTTCATACATCCTCCAAATGACACTCAACTGCCTTTGCACCATTGTTCTCCTCTTCATCCTCTACCTTTGTTGTAACCTCATTCACCACATCCTCCATGCCTTCAACAAGACATGTTGCTACTATTGCAATCTCTTATTTTTCTTCTTCATCTTCCTCTACACATACAAGTTCATTTAACACAAATTATTATGGGACTCCATCTTACCCATATTCTCCTTTGATTTTCTCTTTTTCATAAATATTTTATTCTCCTTCAAACCCTTCAACATCATCCTCATCACATCAATTTTGGCCTTATATGTTCTTTCCCTCCTTACAAGAACCAAAATTCTCAATGCCTTTCCCAAGGCTAGCCTCATACTCTTCCTCTTTTCCATCTTTAGTCACACATACTACTCATACAATATAAAAATCAGCTATGCCCTTTGTAGTTAAAAGTTCCCTCTTACACCTACAACAAAATTCACACACACACTTATCCTCTACCTAATAGAAACCCTAGAAGATGCATCTCTTAACACTTCCTCTACCCAATTTCCATGCTATGGATAAATTCTAGCACCTTCTCCCCATCTTCAATATTTGTTGGAAGAGAACCAACTCGATCTCATACCTTCAAGATCTTTGCAATTACAAGACTCCTTCATACCTACAACAAAATATTAGAGCTCTTCAAACACAACCACCCACATACACTACTCATGTCAACACATTCAATCTAAACCAACAATATTCCACCACTCTCCTCAACACATCCCAACACAAACCTCACTTTGATACCATCTAATGCAGTTGAGATCAAAAGGCCTTACCAAGCAATCCAATCACATAGACTTTCCACACTTCCACACAAAAAATCAACATCATGCTTCATTTTCTTATTAAAAATTAATTAGAACAAATCACAAAGCAAACAACATCATTACTAATTATAAATTTGGCCTTATTCCTCTCAAAAATATCTTATCCTTTCCAAAATGCCCCTAAACAATTATAATAGCCTTCTTTTATACTTTTATTTTCTCATGAAGTCAAACCATTCCAAGATCTAGCAATTACAAGAATTGAATCACTGTAGAAATGAAAAATCTAATAACAAGTGGAAGTTCCACAAACTAGTAGTAAGTGGAAGTTTTGCATTTTTAGTTAGCCAATAGAAGTTTGCAATTTATACCAATTTGATTCACAAGAGAATTTATGTAATATGTACATGGTGACATCATCATCACATCATGTTTATGTCATTCTTTGGCAAGTGAACATCATCCCTTCTAAAATCAGACATACATCATGTCAATGGCTTTGTTAGAATTATTCATCTAAATCGATTGATTAAACTTTAAAATCTCAATTCACACTAAGATTTCCACAGTCAAATGGGCAAGCAATTCCCACAAGCCAATTGGACATGAAATTCCCACAAAGTTAGATGGTCATGAGATTCTCGTAAAATTTAAAAAATTGATTTGTTGTCGATTATACAGGGAAAGACATTGGAGTTAAATTAAAGTATTTGTGTTGGTTGGAAAAGTCCAGTTCAGTTGACTCAAGTATTTTTGTAAATGTGAACAAACATGTTGGTATCGGTCATGCGGGAAATACTATGTAGCTAGTTGAAAATGAACTAGTTCAACAAAAAAACTTTACAAAATTTTGATAGCAAACCAAAAATCCTATAAATGTTCGGTAACAAACCAAAAACTTGTAAAAGTCCAGTAGTAGACCAAAAACCCAAGCATAACTTAGTTATTTTTTTCATCCAATTCTCACCAAATTTGATTTTCAAATACCCATTAGGCTCCTCTACAAGGGGATGTCACTAGTTTGCTCAAATTATCTCTAAAATCCTCCTAAAGTAATTATCCAAAAATCAAACAAAAACACAACAAAACAAAATTGAAAAACCTAAAATATTTTTGGGCGATGCAAGATTGTCTATGGACCTCGATGCTCTTGCATCACTACACCTATTCTACGGTGGGTAAGAATCTCTCCAACCTCCTTGTTGTTGGAATAATCTCCAACATCTCCCTTCAGATTTGGGACATTGACTAATTGCCTCTTATGGATTTGTTTATCTCTGACGTTTTTATCAGACATTAACAGGTCAATTTTTTGGCACAATGGTAAACATGTTCCAAAAAATGGTATCAGAGTCGTGTTTGTGGGTACGAATCCCCTTAGGTGATGCTAGGGGGGATTGTTGGACTAATTGTCAATGTCTCGGACATGGATTGACCACCTCCCATGGATCCATTTATCTCTAGTGTTTGTATCGGGTGTTAAGAGGTTGATCTTTTGGCGCAACAACAAACATGTTCCAACATTTGTATCCTTTTCATTCTACATATCTCCCAACTAAGCCTATTATGAAAATCAATTCCCAAGTTCTTGTATTCTTCAACTATCTCCAACAAGCTTCCCTCAAAGATGGAATAAACTTGTTATTTTTTCCTTTTCAATGAGAAAATCATGACTTTGGTCTTGTTGGTGTTCATTTGCATCTCAACCTCTTAGCAAAAGAGCTCTAAAGACTTCAAATGTTCTCTCAAACCATGGGTATTTTTTGCAATTAAAATAAGATCATCTGCATATAAAAGTAACTTTACTACATAACTTACAAGTTGGATACCCTCCCCAATAGTTTTGTATAATCATTCTTCAAATTTATCAATATATAAACCAAACAAAATGAAAGGTAGAAGACATCCTTATTTAATTCCAATATGCTACCAAAGCATTCATACATACCCTCTTTAGTTCTAATTTCAACTCCAACATGCTTAATGTCACTCTAAACTCATTAAAAATCTCTAAGTTCTCTCGTTCTCCTCCAAAGTTTGTTTGTTAGTACATTGTCAAAAGCTTGTACGAAATCAAGCGAAACAACAAGAATTTCTCTCCCCTTGGATGTCCCAAACTTTTTCAATAAAATACCTACTAGCAATCACACCTTAGTGTGCAAGGAGTATGTTGAAGGAGTGTGGAAGGTCAATTAGGATAAATTTTGGTCTATTTTTTGCATAATGCAGTACATGAGGTCATTTGGTAGGCCATTTAGCAAATGATGTTATTTCTGCAACAAAGGTCTCAATGGAGAAGTGATAGCTTCAAATAGACTATGCATCCACTTACAGGGATTCAAACATGATTGAAATAAAACCTTTGAATCGGGAAGATAATTAGGCTCCATTACCAATAGGCTCATGTTATGTTTGCAATAAGGAGAGAGGGAGAGAGAGAGAGGGAGAGGTAGGGATAGAAAGAGGGAGAGATAGAGGGGGGGAGAGGAGGCTGAGGGAGGGAGGGAGAGGGAGGGGGGAGGGGAGGGAGGGAGGGAGAGGGAGGGAGAGGGAGAGAGGAGGGGATGGGGATGGAGATGGAGATGGAGATGGAGATGAAGGGGAGAAGAGGAGAAGGGAGAAGGAGGAAGGGATATGGAGAAGGGAGAGAGAGGAGATATAAAAAGAAGAGAGGGAGACAGGATAAGATAGAGATGGAAGAGAAATATATAGAGAGAGGGATACAAAGAGGGAGATGGATGGATAGAGGAGGAGAAACATATCTAAAGATAAAAAGGGGGAGAGAGAGGAAAAGAAAATAGAGGAGTAGAGATAAAGATAGAGTGAGAGGAGAAGGAAGCCAAATAGATAGAGAGAGATATAGGTAGAGGGAGAGATAAATAAAGAGAGAAATAGGGAGATAGAGAGGGAGAGATAGAGAGGACGAGATAGAGATATATAGAGGAAGAGGGAGATGGATATATATATATATATATATATATATATATATATATATATATATATATATATATATATATATATATATATATATGATGAGATAGAGTGATAAAGAGATAGAGATGTAGATAGGGGAGGCAAGGGAGAGAGACAAAGAGAGAAAAATAAAGAGGATTAGAGATAGGTAAATAGAGATGGAGAGAGAAATAGGGGGAGAGAGAAATTGAAAAATAAATAGGGGGAGATAGAGATATATGGGAAGAGAAAGAGATATATATATATACACATATGGGAAGACAAAGGTAGAGAGATGTAGAGATAGAGAGATAGGTAGGGGATAGGGAGGGAGCGAGGGAGGGAAAAATGGGGAGAGATAGAGAGGGGGGAGATAGAGGGAGGGAGGGAGAGAAAAGGAGCTTGAGATAGGTAGAGGAGATATAGAGAAGAGGGGAAGAGAGGGAGATAGGTTGAAGACAAAGAGAGAGAAGAGGGGGAGAGAGGAAGAGAGATAGGTAAAAGAGGGAGAGAAAGAAGAGGGGGAGAGAGGGAGAGATAGCTTAACATGTATAGAGGGAGAGGGAGAGACATAGAAAGGGGGTGATATAGAGAGATAGAGGGGGAAAGTGAAAGAGATAGAGAGAGTGAGTGAGAGGAAGGATAGAAGAGAGATAGATAGAGGGAAGATAGAGATAGAGATAGAGATAGAGATAGATAAAGGGAGAGGGAGAGATAGAGTGAATGAGAGAGAGAGGGGGAGAGGGATTAGGATAGCTCAATAAATAGAGAGGGGAAGAGGGAGTGACATAGATAGTGGGAGATATAAAGAGATAGAGAGCGATAGGGAGATATATATCAATCACCCTCCCTCTATCTCCATCTATTCATCTTTATCTCTCAACCTCTCTATATCTTTATCTCCCTCTCTATCTGTATGTTTCTCATTATCTCCCTCTATATATATCTTTTCTTCCCTCTATTTATCTTTATCTCCCTATCTCTTTATGTGACTTTATCTCTATTTATGTCCCCCTTCTCTTCTACCTTTCTCTTTTTCTTTATCTGTTTTTCTCTATCTCCCTCACTATCTCTACCTCTTTCTATGTCCCTCTTTATTCTTGCATATCTCTAGGTCTATCTCTCTTTATATCTCTTTGTCTCCCCCCTCTCTCTCTATTTTTATCTTTGTTTCTCTCTCCTCTCTTTTTTTCTCCCCATCCCTCTTTTTTATCTCTTTATTTCTATCTTTGTTCCTCTCTCTTTATCTATTCTTTGTCTCTTTCTCCTCTATCTTATTTTTCTCCCTCTCTATTGCTCTCTTTCTCTTTTTTCTCTCTCCACCCATCTATATCTTATCTCTATCTCCCTATCCCTTTTCTCTTCATTTCTCTTTCTCTCTTTCTCTCTCTCTCTATATGTTTGTCTCCTAAGTGTGCAATGGGTATGTGAAAAGGTATTAAAGGTGAATTATCATATCCTTAATCCAATGACATGCTACCTTGAGGATAACTCCCCAAGGACACATGCCATCCTTGAATTGTTGACATGAAACAACCAATCAAAAGTTAGTTTCTCTTTTCTCTTTGTCTTTTCCTTTGTATCTCTTATATTTCTCTCTCTCATGCTCTATCTCTCTTTGTCTATTCCTCTCTCTTTCAATCTCTATCTCCATCTCTCTCTCTCTCGATATATATATCTATCTAAATTTGTCTTTTTTCTCATTCACTATCTTTTGAGTTTCTCTCTCTTTATTAGTTGATAGGCTACATATATTGTGAGATTTGAGCTTGAAACAAGTCTCACGCCTGCAAACCACTATTGAATCGTTGGAAAACAAGTTTCAACTACCATTTAATGGTAAATCAACGCCAATTTAATAGTAAAATCCTCTAAAATATCAGATAAGATCCTCCAAAATCTCACTTATCACATAAAAGCCAGATAAATATTGATTTAACTAGATGGGAACATTCTATTTTCATTGCAGTGTTTTTGTCAATTTGATGGCAACTTTCTTTTTTCATTTGCATTGGTTTATGTTTTAAATCTGTATGCAAACATTTCATAATTGGACAATACTTATTTTCTTTAAAGAAAAAATCTAGATATGCCTAAATTTATTTCATTCCATTATTTAGCACTTATTATTAATTATTTAATCTAGCCACATGCAAGTAGAATTTGCAGTGCATCCATGCACAAACACATACTCTCTAACATATTAACATACATATAGTTTTCTATCGATGTAATCCTTGAACCTCCTTTAGATGCAAGTGCTAGTATATATACATCTCTATATAGAATTGTCTCCCCCTCTATCTCTCTTTCTTTTTCCTAATCTCTCCAAAGATCAATTAAACTATCATATTTTTTTATATATTAATTTAATTAGTTCTATATAAAATATATATTAATTATTAATTATAATAATTTCATATTTATATTTAATAGTTTTTATTATAAAATATAATATATATAATAATAAATATAATTATATTATATAAAATATATATTAATTATATTTTGTATTATATTTATATATTAATTTTTTTATTATATAAAAATATAATAATTTTATACATGTATTTAATAATTTTGTTAAAAATATAATATATAATAATAAGTAGTAATATAATTATATTATTTATAATTTATTTTTTATTATATAAAATATACATTATATATTAATTTTGCTAATATATACTATACTTAACTAAGTAAAGGATATCGTAATGTTAAAACCTAAATGTGCTCATTATTAGGATCTTGGCCGTAATTTTCATTTTAATAAACATACTCTAAAACCCTCGTTTTTACGCCATCCCCACCACCAAATCTGGCAGCTCCTCCAACAGCAGTCGGATAATTTTCCGTCAGTTAAGTCCCGCCAATTTTGGAAAGGAACCTGCCAACCTTGACTTATTTCCAGCGGCAGTGGCGGTACCGGTGGCCTAATGCAGGTCAGCACGGAACTGAAACCGGCGTGGCCCTCACCGTATGAGCACTGGTCACCGGCTGGTCACCGGCTACCGGCGAGAGTAGTAAATAGAATACATTACGTGGTAATGTTTTAGCATTGGGGGGCCGGGACCCTTTGTTCACCGTCACATGCAGCAAATTGAAAAATTCATGGTCACATTGTCCTTAAAGAGGCCACAGTAAATGGCGTTCAAGTAACGGGAAATAAAGCGTTTCTGCCAGGCTGGGCGATGGGGAGTCTCGTGCGCACACGTGTGCCAGGTAAAAATTGATGGCATATACATTTATGTTTCATGGCGACCAACGTGTGACTTAACCCCCATCCGCTGACTCGACCAGGAATAAAATAATGTTGACCCCAGGTTAGAGCACTTAGAATTATCTTGGACGAAAAGGACCGAGCAGTACCAAAGAGGCGGCAGAGGGCAGAAGGCAGATGGCTGACAGGAGTCTCAGTCAAAAATAGGGCTAGAGCCATTGCCAATCTGTCTCTCAACGCTGCTAATTTGTTGTTTGCATTGGTTTGTCACGCTACCAACAAAATCCCCTCTTAATTTCTCTGCTCTCTTTCTTGTCTTAATGTAGCTGCCTGTTTTAACATTATTATTGTTCTTCCCCGCGCCAATATCATTAAGGCAAAGTGGTCGTATGTTCGACCCCCTGCCGCTAAATGCTCGGCCATCCTATAGAAGGTCCTCTCTTACTGCAATGGAGCTCGCGCCATTATTTTAATACGGAGTCAGTTCGTTAGCATTGGGGTTCGCAGCTTCCGAAACGCCGTACTGTTAGTCGCAGAATCGAGTCTCATCACTGCGGCAAAAATGGTTAGCGTTAGTAGTGAGAGTCTGTTTTGTGAGGAGGAAATCGGAACATTTAGCCCGTCGAAGGACGACACAGATTCCGCTGTCGAGGCCTCGCAAGAAGTAATTGGTTTTCCTCCGCCGTTTGTTGAAGACGATGGAATTGTGAGGGTTTTGCTGGCAAAGGAACCGAGCTTTATGCCTGGAGATGATTATTGCTGCCGTTTGCAGTCCGCTGGTCTACGCGGCACGCGGTGCAGGGCTGTGCTGTGGATGCTTAAGGTATATTTTTGTTGTTCTCCATTTGCGCCGATATAATTGTAAATGACTGAGTAATTTTCGTTGAGTTGAGATTTTGTTTACTGATGTCAGGCCAGCGGTCATTTCAACTTCAGTCCTCATACTGTTAGTTCTGCCGTTAATTGCTTGGACCGATTTCTAGCCGGGAGTCTTGACAAGGTGAGAATTGCCTTGTTAGGTAGGCCGTATAGTTAATTGTGTCATTCGAGTGGAAACTATTGCTGAATGTGTTTACTTGGTTGCCGATCCAGCCATGGAAAGCATGGATGACTGATTTGCTCGCTGTCGCATGCTTATCGGTGGCTGCAAAGCAGGAAGAGGTTCATGTTCCGCTTCTGCAAGATTTACAGGTTCGACGCTTTAATCTTACCGTAAAGTCAGTATCTCTTGACCATTATTTTAAAGCAAAGTACTTTGCATTTATAAATCCACGCGATAATCTTCCCTTACGGATAACGGATCCTGGTTTATTTTCAGAATGCCCTATTCAGTGCAGCGAAAATTCAATTTCAGACGTTTCCAAGAATATTTTCCTGCTAATTGAAGCTTTATTTTGTTAAATATATTGATTAGGTTCTCTCCAAATTTAGAAATGAAAGATCCTCTTTATCTTATCTTTGGCAATAACAGGTCGAAGGAGTGGAGTATACGTTCAATTCAACGACATTACAGCGCATGGAGGTGACGATATTAAACAGGCTGGAGTGGCGACTGAGATCCGTTACGGCCTTTTCTTTCACCGATGCAGTGCTTCCATACTTGAACATAACTCCCATATTGAAGACCTTCCTACGTGCTCGAGTCACAGAATTATTGCTTCAGACTCTCTCTGGTAAATTAATAAGACCTCGGTACATCGCAGCAAATTTGTAAAGAAAATTCTGTACGCCACAAGAAATAAATATATTTCGTCCATCGAGGCGAAGGCATTCAAGATCTATAAAAGTTAAAAGCAATATTTACTGTTCCTCAAGAACTTGTCACAAATTTTTAATTTTTGTCAACGCAAGAAAGGTACTGATTATCATTAACGGCCATTATATGCACTCTTGTGACAGAATCTCAACTTGTGGAATACAGACCGTCTATAATAGCTCTCTCATCAATTTACTGTGCACTGGAGGAATTGCTTCCGACACAAGCACATCTTCTCAAGTCAAATCTTTGCAATATCATCCCCGTGGACAAGGTGAATATTAAATTTAAACGTAAAATTTTGCGTAGAAGTATAAATTTTATTGTTTCTTGAAAACTTTCATTGACAGAAAATCTCAACTGTGAAAATTTCAGCAAAAGCTTGAAAGATGTTACGAAATCATGGAAGAAGTGGCGGTAGATCCGCCTTGCGTGACCTCAAACTCCAGCTGTTCTTCTGCAAGCCCCATTGCCGTGGCAGAAATTGCAGGTCCAATTGGCCAAGATTACATAAATTCGTTCATGATTTATATCAATAACTGCGGGATTACAGGGCAAAGGGTTTGCCTGCCTTGTTGCGAAAGCAAAAGAAAACGAACAAATTAGGTAGCAGAAACAAAATCATTGATTGCAACGCATCAACGGATTATCCGATGATTTCGCATGTGAAGGAGTCGTACATTGGAGAAAATATTATCTAAATATGTTCCAATGTCCGACACCTCTGTTTTTATTTTGAGTATTTTGTCCCCACTTAACATTTGTACTCAACCACATAAGTAGTAAGGCACTCCCCCACTTTTTTAAACTCTTTCTGCTAATCACTAAACCACGTGATTGCACTTTTGCCAAAAGCGAAACGGAAAGAATAAAAGAAATCCCGCGTTCGCCTAAATTTATTTTTGCGGATTAAAAAAAAAAAGTGCACTTGGCTTCATATGAATTGTCTTACCACATTTCATGTCAGTGTAAGAAATAACGTAATGTGTAATGCATATTTTATTCAAGGTTGAATGGAGTTATTGTGACCAAAAAATAGCATCCCATTAAGTCAACATCACCTGTTTCGGGAGGGATTGAATTCTTGGGGGCGGTAACATTAACAGTTTGGAACTTTGAAATCTTGGGATTCGCAATTTTTAATGTAAATAATGAACAAATATTTATCAGAGATATAAGTTTCCACAATTTATATTGATTATTTATATCAATTTTCTGGATTTGATAGTGTAAAATTAGATATCAAGTTTCCACAATCTATACTGATTATTTACATCAATTTTCTGAATTTGATTGCATAAAATTTTTACATCAACATTTTCGGATCACACTCTCCATCATCATAATGAAAGCAAAGAGCTAAAAGAAAAAATAGAATATTTGACCAGCTCTTGTTTAGATCCATAAATTAATTAATATTAATAAATTATACCCATATTCTTTTATGGCTTGAGGTGGAGTAGATTTGTCTTGGTATATTCAAGCTAAAAAGCTTGAGATGGATTATTATAAGGTTGCTGCTTTATGGTTGTTTTAATCCTTTAAACGAGAGGATGTATATCATTAACTTAGAATTGCAAGATTATATCCTCACTTCTAAATTCAATTAGGAACCACATTGGAACATGCAGAAAATTAATAATTAGTTGATTAATATGGGTTAAGTATATTTTGAGTATTTTAATAATTAAATGTAAAAGAATTGTATGTAGTTTGTTGATTTAAGAAGATATGTCTCCGTGGTGTAGGAGTATCTTGGTTTACAAATGATTTATATTATAAAAATATATTTCAAAATTTTGTTTGTTGTTTGTCTAATAAGCATTTTTATCAAACATACATACTTGAAAGGTTGTTGTAGGTTGCTAAAGATTGGGTATAGTCTACTTATAGGTTACCTACAAGTGTTCTCTTAGGCCGAAGATCTATCTATTCTAACTATGATACAAGTTGCTTGTATGTTGCTTATAGGTTGCTACCGATGTTAAATCTTCCATCTAAATGTATAAGATCTCTTGACAAGTGTTTGCTTGACCCCATATAGGTCACTGGGACAACATTCATCTACTAAGATTATGATTATTATGATTTAATTGCTTTTCGTAGTATGTCTTGATATTGACTACATGTTGAAGGTTATGGAGGTGATGTAGGTGGTTATTGAACTTCCTATAAGGATTAAGCTTTTATCTTTTCCTGACTTAGCAATGCTAATGCATCAAATCATTTCACTTGGACAATTATTCATTCTCTTGATATTGGTTGTTCAACTTCTCTAAAACTTGGTGACTATTATAATTTCTCTTAGGTGATCTATTTTGTTATTTGTTGGTGACCACCCAATTTCCTTGAGGGCGCAATGTTTCAGTTTATGGGTGATAGTTGATCAATTCTCTATGTGGGTAGGCCATTTTCTTTGTTGTTTGGGTGTTTATTGCTTATGTGGGCTTTGTGTGGGAATTTTTAGTTAGTGGTCAATATCTTGGTAGTTGAATATTCATGTGTGTGCTCATTGGGCCCTTATTTATAATTTTTAAAATTGTAAATATTGACCTTCAAGAAAATATTAAAATTAAATTGATTCACAAATAGCCAAATTAGATAAGCAATGTATAGATCCATGAGGAAGTGAATATAACCATTCAATTGTTAAATCCATTAAATTCCTTGAGAATATATTGATAAGTAATTTATCATCATACATAGTCCAAAAATGTAGCATTTAAATATTTCAATTGTGTTACTGGACCCCCTTTACCATTATATATTTCAAACTTAGGAGCCAAAAATCTAACTAGAAATGAAAAAGGTAGCTCATCAAAAGTAAGTGTGTTATGCTTTATCTCACTAGTTATGCATTTCTTTCCAATGGGTAATACATCAACTTTCATTTGCATCTCACGAAGCATCTTAAGAAGATTTCTAGGGTTAAAAAGATGCACATTAGGAAGAGGAAGAGGATTAGAAGTGATACCATGGAAAATGATGGATGGAGTGTAGATAGGTTGGGGTTAGTGGACAAAGATTGATATGTAAACTAGATTAAACTTATAATTTAGGATTCATAAAAGAATATGCTAACATAATGTTCTACTTGCATTTACAAATGTTAATGTTAGAGAGTGAATTTGTTGACCAAATTAAAAAGAAATATTTTATAATAAAATGAGTTCCATACAAGAAATTAAGAGTCTATCCATGAAACTATCTGAACAAATAAATATCATCATCATGATAGTGGAAAGCATGACACTACATATATTTAAATGTATCAATTTTCCAAGTATAATAGGTTACTTGGATGCAAGCTTCCCCTTGCTCCTTTAATGATAAAATTTATATTATTCAATCCTTCCAAACATTACAAAAAAATGAATCTTCCTTTATTTGATCAATAAAACTTTGTTCGCATACCTCAAATGCATGTTTTCAACCTCATTTTATAGAATTGTAGATGTTGGAATGTTTTCCTAGGCTCTAGAAGAGTTTATGTATACTAGAAGGTGAAATGATGCTTGTTCATTTCATATTATGTGTTAACTACACAAACAAAGTTTATTACCATAATCATAGTGTCATCTTACTGCATTTTCTTTCTCTATTTTCAAACCACTTTACTTTTTCTTCTATTTGATTCTAGATCTAATTTATTGTTCATAGAATTTCATGTCTATGCAATTTTTATTATAACTTCATGATCCTTTGTGGATCACATGTCCCTCAAAGAGAGGATTTTGGGCCACAAAAGCTTAGTGAAAATTTAAGTGAGGATAAGATCCCCCATTTCCTCTTCTATGGTATAATGAACTTGCAAAGAAATTCTTTACAAGAGTATCACCAACTAGAGATTTAGAGTGATTCCAATAGCATAAAATTACCTAAAAAATCACTATCTTAACCTTCATCTCAAGCACCCAATAAATAGGAGAAATAATACACATCATATTCCAAAAATATGAGCTAAAACTACCCAAAAATGTGGTGCCCAAATGCCCAATTAGAAAATTAACACCCAAATCCAAAGATGAGTTCAAAGGATTAATAAAGCTTGTTCTTCCACCTATCATTAGTGCATCATAATCCACTCACCAACTTGGATGTTCTATTTTGGTTTCATTATCTCAATTCAAAAATGCCTTATGACACATTGTAACACACATCATATGTTGGTCAACAAGTGTAACTCTCTCTTACAACTCTTTTATATGTCCTATATGTTCTTACATTACCAATGTAGGAGGCCCAAATTTTGATTAAGGAGGCCATTGGGGCCCTTTTTTTAATTGTAGAGATTGAAAATATCTACAAAACAAACATTGTTGGAAGCGATACTAAACAAACCAACATTTTTATTTTCCCTAACCCAAACATTTTAAAGTTTTTTTTTTTTTAAATTATAGTCCAGAAATTGCATTCTCCATATACTTAATATTAGGAGAAAGGTTGAAATGACCTTTCCTAATATTCTTTTGGCTTGGTGGTAACTACTTTTCTTCTAATTGTTGGAGTACAGTTAACACTAAGAGGGAGGGGGGGTGAATTAGTGTTAACAAACAAATTAACCCTTTTTATTTCTTTTAACAATTTTCAGATCATGAATGAACTTATGCAATATAAACCAAATGAACAGATAATGAACAAACACATATAAGAGATTGACACAAAGATTGTCTTGAGTGGAAACCCTCTTGGGGTATAAAACCACTCGAACTTGGCCTCACTAGCCTTATCTGAAAAATATTCTTTGTACAAAGCCTCACTGGCTAATTTGTCTCACTAACAATGATGCTATCTCACTGATAGTCTTATAGTGCTCTCTCATTGATAGTGTTTTTAAATGTACAAGTATGAAAGAAATATAAATACAGAGTTGATCTCTGTTTCATTAATCACATACTTTGTTCTGCAATGACCTCAGAATAAGAGTCACAAAATTTCAAGTCTCAAAACAATATATATTGTCTTTCTAAAAGATATATTTTGTACTTTCCAAAACCCTCTCATCATCATAAAATGAGCACAATAAAGCATTTTATATGTTCTCTATTTTTCAAAACTAGAATTAGGTAAAGACCTTTTGAAGAAATTGTATCAATAACTTCCATGAGAAACTGAATCTGAAACTGTCCTTGCCAGTTAAAGCACATCTTCTTATACAAATCTTCAACTATAATCCATCGAAAACAATCTTGTCAAGAAAGCATTAAGAGAAAACAGTATATAACTATCATATAATCTGCAGAGCCGACAAAACATAATAATCCCACAAACAATAAACCCTTGGGTCAAACCCACAAAACAATGACATATATATAAATTAATGCAAGAAGAACGGAACTGAAAGATCACCATGTGCACAACTTGATATCTCAACCTTGGTGTTATGACATTAATGCCAAATAATATTGAGGGACAACACTAATGTGAGAATGGATCCCTCCAAGGTACTTGATCAACATATGCTCTTCATTCAAGTCCATGCTAACTAACATGGCTCATCTTCAGAACTCCATGGTGTAAATTATACACTTTTTTCATCCTCTTGTTTTAAAAATATTCACCTAATCCTTTCATCGTAATTGTGGCCCAATAGATATAAATATTTTGGATCAAGTCCTTGAACTCTTCTTAAGTAGGCCTATAATTGTCATATTTTTCTTTTTATAATTAATGACATAATTTTCCTAGCATACAAGTACATGTCTTTCCATGTTGAGGCATGAAAATCTAAATATTTTTGCCCCATTAACCTTGTTAATATTAAAATAAAATTTTAATTAATTTAACCAAGAACCTAAATTTTTCAATATTAATTTCTCTATCAATTTTTTTATTTTTTATTTTTATTCCTACTTTAAATGGAGCTACTTCTTTTTTTTTTTAATGGTTCTTTTAATAAATCCTCATTTTTTATACCTTCTCCTTTCTCTATACCAAATTTATTGGATGGAGCTTTTACCATGTTACCTATTAATTTTTTCTCTTGCACCATATTTATCTCTCCTTTCATGTTCTCTTGTTGTTGTCATAACTATTATTCATTTTTTGTATTCCCTTCTGGTGGTTTCTAATGTGGTTATTCGTGCATTCATCCCCTTTATTTAAGATTTATTTCCCTTATAATTATCATACCCACGCTTTCCACAAATATCAAAACCACTTTGATACCAAAATGATCCATAAACTCTTAAACCTGAATTTAAGAATCAAATGAAAAATATGCTAAACATACTATTCTACTATCATATACAAAAGAAACTATTAGAGATAGGGAATTATTGATTTAAAAATTAAAAAGGAACATGTAATAAAATCAATCCCATACAATAACTCAATAATTTATCCAAGGAACCCTCATAAGAGATAAAAACCAACTTTATGGTAATGCAAAATACCATAATGCCTTTTATCAAATCTAAGTATAATAGGTTGGTTAGATTCAAGTTGTCTCTTGCTCATTTAATGGAAATTTTTATTATCTTATCTCTTTCAAACACTATGAACAACTAAATAGTCTTTCCTCCAACCAATATATCTTTGCCCATATCCTCCCATACCTCAAACATGTGTTGTTCACCCCCTTTAATAGAAATTTGGATGCTATACCATTCTCCCAAGCCCTACAAAAGTTCATGTTTATACTAAAAAAATAAAATGGTGACTATTTATTTTAGACTAAGTTACACAATAGAGGGTCACTATTATTGTTATGGTTCTAACATTGACACTACCCAAATCATAGTGTCATTCTTTTATATTTTCTTCCTCTAATTTCTAACCACATTGTTATGCATTTTTTCTAAATTTTGAATCCATTTTATTGTTCAAAAAAATCATGTCTATAAAAATATTATTACAATTTTATGATCATTTATGCATCAAAGATGGAATGACAACATGAGAAATAGACACAAAACGAGTGGGATGAGAGGTAGAACACTAGAAGTAGGTTGGATGTGAGAGGTAGGTACTATGGGAAGGTGAAAATGAGAAGTGATCACAATAAGAGGATTAGTAGAAGCATGAAGAAAGCATGGAATATGTGGCATACCAAAGCTAGGAAGGACAATGAAAGAAGAAGCTTGGGAAGGAGATGTGGAGAGAGAGAGGGGAGACACACCATTCAAATCCCTTAATGAGATTATATTTTGGTCTAAAATCAAAGAACTTCCATTTCATATGGTTTGTTAATCAACAAACTATGAAGGGTATCAACCAAAGCAAAATTATTAGCATTATTACCCAAATTTGCAAGATTTGATGAAAGAATTTGTGTAGTTAGAGCCAATTTTTCATATGCTTTTTTTCCACATGGACAACATGATCAAAGGATTTTTCCCCTAATAAATTAAATGTTAGCATTGAAATACTCAATCATAACATCTTCAACTTTACTAAAATCTATGATAGGATTCACTTTAGTAATGAACTTCATAATGGAAAGGTAGGGGTATGGTGAGGCCTTTAAAATACTAAAAGGAAATAAAGATTGAATAAGTAAAACTAATTTTAAAGTTTTAAAAAATTAGAAAACATATATCTAAAATAAAAATTAAAAAATTAAACCCTAAAGTCAAACCTAAGGGTGTAGGATCAAATAGGTTTAACAAAATAATAAATAATAAAATCACCCTTTCCAAATTATCTAAACTAATCAACTAATTATGGAAGTTTTAATTAGCCTAGATAATGGAGCTAAGTCTCAAAAAAAATTGAAATATGTACATAAATTGACAAATATAGATAGGTATACTTAGATCTAGATGTGACAAATAGAAATTTTGTTGTAGTAGACATTTGGTGACTCATATCTAGATTTTATTATCATATAAGTGACAATGTCTAATAGACTAGAAACTAGTTTTCACTCTCTTTTTTTCAAGCTTGCAATTGTGGCACTAATTTTTTTACATACGACCTTGATCCTACTGTTGTGGTCTTAAAACTTCTCTTCAACCTTGATTTGTGTGCTCCAACTCATCAAGTTTTTGTTTCCCTCATATGTCTAAAATGGCGATTCTTAAAAGCACCAATGGAGCTTGTTGTACTAAGGAAAGGAAGCCTACTACCTTACGACCTTCCACCTTATTCAAGCCCCTTAATTAATTCAATGAGTTGGAACATGTTTGTAAAAAATGCCAAGAAAAATTAAAATTCCTATGTCTAACCTTATGAGTGTAGACGTTGATGCAAGACTCTAGCCAATGCTAAAGTACCATGTGAATGAGTCAATGGATGGATGAATAAACTTTCCTAAGGATTTTTCCTTTTATATAACACCCTAGCATGCAAATGATCTGAACATCTAATGCTTGATTTGATGTTCAATTACTAGTTGGAGACAAGTTAGCTTGGGACCTTGATTATTTTTTTATTAAAACATAATAATATTAGTAGAGGACAAAAAAAAAGTAGTAATATTTAAAGGTTCTTAGTCTATGCTTTATAAAATCATTTACCCCTTATAACAATTAACAAATTCTTAAAACATTAGATAGTTTTTAATTTTTTAATTATTCATAGAGGTAGTTTTTGAAAGGGTGTAGTAACTACCCTTTCGAGTATTTTACCATCCCTTCTCTATATATTTAAGGGAGGATTCTTCTCAAACAATGTGGTGCAAGAAGGATTATATAAAAAATTAGGGCTCATGAAGAAGACAATAAAGCCTTGTGGAAGTGTAGTGAATTATATCCTTAGGTTTAGTCTATCTTTGATAGATATTATTGTAAGTATTTTTAATATTAAAGTGTATCTATTTATGGTTTTTTTTTACTATCAACATGGTTTTCCCCATGTAAATTGATGTACTATGTAATGTTATTTTAATTTGTCTTCCTTGTGTTTAATTTTTAAATATAAATTAATATTATGTATTACCAATGATTGTCTAACTTTGATGATTAAATTTTTACATTTTAAATTTAGAAAAAATGGTTCAAATTTTGTACTTGAAATATTGGACCAAGTTCAAGGCCAAATTTGTGGGTTTGCTAAAAATAATTGATATGTTCCATCTACACCATTGGGGAATAAGGACCTAGAATCAAATAAGGTACATGTTGAATGTCAACTCTTGTATAAAAACATGTCATTTTCACACAACCATTGCACTAGGGAGAAGGGTGAAAGTGAATCCAAAGATGCACTTTTCACCCTTACAAAAACAAGGGAGAAAAAAGGATGATGTTTACAATCTCTTTATGTGAAGGGAATGTAAATGTAAATGGCACCAAATTAAAGTTGCAAGTATAAGTTAAACCAAAGTGGAATCACACAAATGGAGAGACAAAATAATAGAATTCCAACTAAATAAAGCTCAAGATTCCACAAAGAAAAGAAGGTCAAGGAAGTAAGGGAAGTAAAAATGAAAGATATGATGAAATAATAATTCTATTGATAGGGAATCAAAATGATTATATTTTTCAAGGGATAAAAACAATAATAAGAAAAAGAAGTAAAAAGGAAAGATGAAAGAAGGGGATTTAAAAGTGAGGTAAGAGGAGTTAAAATGAAGGAAAAATAGACTAAAGATTTCATGGAAAATCAACTATTCAATAATTGATCTAATGAATAATTAAAAGAGAGGAAGCATAAGAAAAATGAAAAAAAAAGGGTAAAGAAAATATCTATAATGTAGAAGTCAAAGGGATAAGTGGAAACAAGGATATAAGAGGAAAAATTTCTAGTATGTTATTAGTATTAAAATTAATATTTTCTTGGTCATTAGAGTTTGCAATTACCCTTATCTAAACTATTCTTATAAAATTCTTGGATATAAAAAACATGCCAAAATACTTTGGCAATAAATTATAAAACTAGTAAAAATTTGAAATACCCACAACACATATAGTATATTTGCAAATGTAATATGGTTTGAACTAAATATTTCATTCAACTATATCATTCAAATATATTTCTACTACAAATTATTAAAATTAATATTTTCTATTGTGATTACAAATATACTTTAAAAATACCAAATGTTGAAATCTTCCAAACTTTTGAAATTCTTCAACTTGAAGTACGGATGCAATCTCCATATGAAGCTTCCCTCAAGAATCCAAAAGTTTTTCATCCTTTGAATTCCAAGAAATAAATGATCTATCATCCACTAATCTTTATAACCTAAGAGTTTTCATCCTCATATTTAGTAGTTGTACATAAGTGCTCAAACTAGGGCTAGGGTTTATTGATGAATCTGTTAAAGATGCTCCAAAATAAGGAAGTTTTCCACCTTATACGTAGAAGTTGAAGGTCTAAAGTGGGACCACTTCTACTAATAGGTGTTTGATGAAATTTTCTTGCCAATTTATCACATTCAAATTGAGGCCAATTAATACCATCCCCGGTTGACCATGGTGTTAGATGAAATCTCTACTTAAAGTAGTGGGAGTCTAAGGAAAATCATGCCTAAAGGTGAGGTTTTGAGGAAATACATACTTGAAGGATGCAATGGTAAGAGGAACCAAGGGTTGGTATTTAGAGATACATAATGTTATAGGGAGTAGGGATTGTGCTTCAAATATACTTGATGTTGGAGGGGTTGGGGATCAAGATTTAAAGATACATGATGTTGCAGGGAATGTGGATTAGGATTAGGAGGTACTCAATGTAGGGGGTTGAGTATTAGGCTTTGAACATAACTTATATAGGATAATGTAGGGTTTAGGACTAGAAGATACTTGATGTAAGGAAATAAAACTTTGGAAATTTGCTGTATACAAGGAAGAGGGGTTATGGGGGCACAAGGAATGAAGGTGATGTTTGCCAACCAAGGAAAGTTTGAAAGTATGAAACATGGGGGATTGAGAACTTGAGGGAGATTAAAGAAACGAAAGGTCAACGAGGAAAATTCTAAAATCCTAACAAGTAAGACAAAGCAAGGATTTGGGGAATGGGAAATTGAGGGAATGGATACCAAGGGAAGGGAAGTCTTGGAAACTATAATTTTTTTATCATTTTTCCTTAGTAGGGTGGCTATAATTTTTATCATTTTTTTATGTTTTATTATCCTACACATCATTTGTCTTTTAGTTAATATTCCTTGTAGTGTGACTCCTTTTGTCATTGTATTTTTACAAGAATTTTGGAATGCATACCTCTATGACAAGGAATAGGACACACATCCATACATTATTGCAAGGTAGAAAATATAGAGGCAATTACATACATTACTCAATTTTCACCTATACAAAATAGAGGTTATCCATCTCTTTTCTTTATTGTGGTGCATAGTTATCATGTTATATTGAAACTATCAAAAAAATTAATGGGGAGATAATGGCATTGCAAGAATTCAAGTTGTCATCTTCATCAATACACTTTTTATTTTCTTCTATGAAATAATTTTTTATTTCAATTTTTTTATCTCAACTTGGTTGTATAATTTTATATTGGTCTATTAATTTATTTTTCAAATTGTGATTTAATGTTTAGTTGATCTTGGCATAGTATTTTTCTAATAGTTAGAGAATAAAATGGATGTGAAGAAAGCAAGGAGAAATGAAAATAATAAAATGAAGGATAAGAATAGAAAATTAATATTAAAAAAATTAACAAATTAAAAAGGAATGGAAATGAGAGATAAAGAGACAAAAGGAAATAACATTTAAATAGAAAGAGAACTAATTCAAGTGATTAATTAGGAGTTGAGGAAATATACATGAGACCACA
This sequence comes from Sequoia sempervirens, assembly GCA_007258455.2. NCBI lineage: Eukaryota > Viridiplantae > Streptophyta > Pinopsida > Cupressales > Cupressaceae > Sequoia > Sequoia sempervirens. Next base: position 23,614 of record VDFB02380741.1, read on the forward strand.
AGAATCAATGAGAACATGTAAAAATTAAGAACACAAGAAAAAGCATGGAAGAAGAGGTTAAAAATAAGAAAACGAAGAGAAAAGGTAATCAAGATAAGAGACAACAAAAGATAGAGATATAGGTATAACCAAAATTGAAAAAAATATAGGAGGATTGGGTTAAGAGAATCTTAGAAAAAAAGACAAGGCATGAGGTAGTAGTGAATTTTGGATAGGAAAAAAACTTCTAAAACTAGGTGAAATAAAGAGAGGGGGAAAGGAAGGTGAAGAAGAACAAATAGGGGGAGAGGGTCAAAATGTTCAAGGAAGAAAGAAAGAATAAAAACCAAAACAAAGGGGTGCATAAGCTAAATAAATAGGGGAGAATATGAATAAATACCTAGGTTTAAGGGAGTTTATTATAGGAATAAAAGAATGGTTGAATCCCCAAACATAATCTATGTTAATATTTTTATCTAATTGTTTGTTGATCTTGATGGCTTCTACTATTTTTGTAGTTATCTTAACCACTATAACTTTGGAATCTTTAATGAAAATGTGGTGTTTTTCCTCAAAAAGGGATAATTTTTTTTACAATCATGTTTGATGTTTTCCATATGCTCTCTAATCATGGTTCATATGGAGCATCTAGTCTCTTCAATATAGAAACCACTAGACATGCAAATCACATTGTAGATTCTAAAGTTGTGATTGGGTCTTTATGATCCTAGAAGGATTTGATTAACCATATTGCTTCACTTCTTGATTTTATTATTATTGTGTCCTATTTTTTATGGTTATTTTCATCCCTTATTAATTATAATTATTTAATTACATCATTAGTATTATTATTTCGTTGTAGCTTTCATTTATATTTCTTTTACTCTCCTAGCCTTCTTCTCTAGGTGCCATTTTGAGAGTTGATTAAATTCACCATTATTCTTTTATCTCTACAATTGTGCATTGTTACTTTGGTTTACCTTTATCCTTACCTTAATATGGTGTCATTTATATTTAGATTTCCTTTTCATTATGAGCTTATATAAATCTTCCTTTTTGGTCCTCCTTTTGACTCAATATGCTTATGTTTTGCTCCGTTAAATTTCAATGTTATTAATATTGAATTATACCATTTTTAGTACCATGTTGTTTTCATCATCACCATAGTTTATTTAATATTTTTATCTCTTAAAATTATACACTTCTTATCCATATCCCCTCGCATAGGTCCACTAGCCCTCTTCTATATATCCCCATATAAAATGCCTTTCTTGGCATATTGAACACAATTTAGTGTGAATCATTTATACAATATTCAATAATTACTTTACTTATCCTAATGATGAATCAAGAAGTGTGATCCAAAATGTTAATGTAAAAATTGCTATACAATTTTCTCTAAAAAACTTTATGTTATGTTGACCCCTTTCTAGGTCAAGTCAATTATTTGGTCTATTTTGAAAAGTCTTTGATCTATTGATGTCATCATAATGTTCAAGAGCGAAAACCATCTCAAAAATCTTATTGAGCTCACTTGAATTTCCCACAGTTTTTTCCTTTTTGTAAAGCCTAAATTGGGTGATCCCACAATAGTGGTTTACAATTTTTGGCCAAACTAGACATTGAAATTATTTTTTTAAACTAAATCTTCACATTCAAGCACCTATAGCAGCTAAACCATGAAGAATTTGAACATGATGAAAAGTAGAGTCTCATCACATTTTGTCTATAGATTCTAAAAATATTTTTTTCAAAATTTTTGGAATCAGATTGCACTTCTTTTTCCATCTCCCACGAAAACTGGTTTTTTTCAAAAAACAACATTTTTAAAAAGTGACGCACATCGTATAACGCATAAATTTTTTTTCCATGAAGGATAAAATTCTAATTCTTTCAATTTAGATTTGTAACTCGATATCTAGTGCTTCCACTTGGTTAGACAGTTTTTATTAAATATTTTTCTTTAATCAAGTTTCAAGTCAAACCAATTACAATTTAGACATAGCGCAATCGTATAACACAACTTTTTTTGTATATCAAAATTAAATTTTATTTTTTTTGTTGGATCAAGGACTTCAATATCCGGTGCACTCATATTTTTCAAAAAAAAAAATTGATAATCTGCTATTTTTCCACATGTGTAGAACATAGACCTTCATTTTCGATGAAAAACCTATGTTTAATAAAACTAAAAAAACAAATACATAATAAAACCAAAACATATTAAAATTATATTCGTTGGATAGCTCGTTCTGAGGACTACTTGATTCAAGTTGGGTTTGTGAAGATTCCTCCATTTTCATCCTCAACCCGAGCTTTGAAGTGTCAAAATTTAGGTTTTTTTGTGTCTTGGGGAGGGGATGAGGAATAAAGGGAGAGAACTCCTATGGGTTCCATCGAACCAGGGTTCATTTGAACCCCCCTTCTATAAGGGGTTTTGATGGATTTTTTGGCGGGAAAGTATTAGGAAAGTTCACCATAACCTAGGTTCTAGCGAACCCCTAATGGGTTCAATCGAACCAATAGGTTCGTATGAACCCCTAAAATCAATTTTTTTTGCCATGCATTCATTTTCTGTGAGTTTTCCTTCCTCGCTTCAATTGTAAACCACTATTGTGGCTTCACCCCTTTGTAAAAGAATTCTTGTGTGTCAACACCCAAAGAGCTTTAACAATTATGTTAGATCCCAACACTATCTTTGCAATAAGTATAAATTCAAAGGAAAAGCTAAGTGGTAATATTTTGTCTTTATTAGAACCTAATAAAGTCAAAGGATTTTAAATGTATGGTTTCTTACAACCTAACATGAAGCAAACAAGTAACACATATGTGAGAAACTAATGAATATTGTAAAGTGCCATCAATAACCAATGAAGTTTTAACAATTATTCAATGTTCTAACAAATCAAAGGGGAATAAAGAATAAGCCTTAGACGTGGCTACTAAAGAATTTGTCACAACCATATCAGAGGTCACAAAGATTTTTCCAATTATTTAGGTGTCGATAGATGAAATAAAACCCTAAAAAACATATATGGTATTATAAAAATAAATAGTGAGATTCTTTTTAAACATAAATTTGTCAACATCCCACCAAAAGAACTATTCCTTGTGTGCCCAAGTGAGTTGTTTCATTCAAAAAACATTCCAAAGGCCATGAAAATCTCTTCCTCTCACCACTATTGCACTCATTCACAATAAAACACAAAATTGAAAGGTATTCTTATGGACTTCTCAATATGAATTCCTCTCCCTTAGGTTCTCTTTTCACATATAAACAGTATTTCTAAACCCTAGAGTACCCCTTGATGTAACCCTTTTAATATTGTTGAAAATCATGAAATGTACCTTATATTTATTCATCTACATGGATATCATAAAATACAAATACCAAGGTTATAATTTCTTGACAATTTTAGAGACTACACTCCTAGAGGTTGGAGACACTAAGTTAGAGAAAGTCAATCTACAAGATTTTTGGAATAGAATAGAAGAAGATAAAAGAATCCCCTTAGTATAGAATTTTTTTAAAATAGATTACATCCCATGGTGGTGGCTTTGTTGAAGAAATTCAATGTGTAGACCTAGTTCTAGCATATCTTAAGTATATAACCCAAAGATAAGAGAAATGTGAGCTATGGATGATAAATTGGTGGCCCAAATAGATGGAATTTCCCTTGGAATTACATTAAGATTGCTAGTCAAAAATTAATACGTAAATATATAATCAAGTCTTTTAGTTATCAAATTTTTAATGAGAAGAAAGATATGTCTTAATATTCTAGCATGAACTTGGCTTTTCATACCTAAGAAAGGGAAATCTCGATTACCCAAGAATATTAACATATCTCATTCTATGGAGGATATTTTAGATATGGTCACTTTGCTTCATAGGCTTGTGGAGAATGAGAGTTGAAATCGCTTCACAAAATGGATGCTTAATTTTTCATAGTCATTTTTTTACATAGGTTTATTAATTGGGTTGGTATCATTAGTTATAATATACATGAACAATTGATTAATTTTGAAAGGGACCGGTGCTTCTATATGTGTTTATATCCATTGTATGTTATTGTAAGTATGAAATTTTGGCCACAACTTGTCACTTGAGGAGTATATGATAATGCAAAAAAAAAAATTAAAATCAATTTCACAGTTACAACTTGAACATAGTAATAAGAGTTTCAAGAGAGTAAACGATGACTTTATAATGTTAATAATAAGAAAACTTCATGGTAATATCGGAATAAAATTATCTCCTAAAGTTGTGACTAGTTACTACTTACAAGAGTTATTACATTTAGTTCCTAAGATGCACATATATTGTAGTTGGTGGATTTTATGGTTATCCCTATAAACTACTACAATATGTGAGTGAAGAACTTATTTTAATTAAATCTTTTAGACGAATTGGAGAGGTTAACAAAAGGTGTCAAGAAAAAAAGAAAGTAAGGTTTCCTTTCCAAATTGGTCTTAATCATTATTTATGCAAAACTTCATATGATGCTCAAATCATTAAAGTGATCCTTGGTTAAAATATCTATGTATTTTCTCACAATGAGATTTCCATTTGATAACAAGAATTATATTAAACTCAAATAAACCTCAAGACTAGCTATAATCATTGGCTAGAGTTAAAATATTTCTAGGAGGATTGTGAAGATGATTTCAAAGTTTGAAAGAGGATTGGATGAGACTTACTCTATCAAATGAATATTTTTTATTGGGATGGAATATTGAAGGAGTGGAAGATGACAAACCAAACTTAGTTGATCCTACTTATCATGTGGTGATCCAAACACAACCACTTCCACCTATTAATTATATCAATAAATAAATTAAAAGCACTAATGAGAGAATGACCTATGTAGTTTGAACATCAGAAGACTAGTTAAAGAAAAAAGTATTGAAACAACAACCACAAAGTTATCAAACAAAGATGAGACTTCAAAGAAAAATAAGAATAGTGATAAGTAGTTAGAGCCTTCTTCCCAAACTCATTTTGCATCATATGCTACAAGAGCTCAAGGAAATATTTTAGAAGGAAGTGACTATGAATATCCTTTTAAGAAGGTTTTTTAAGATACATGTGATGATGGTACCTAGAAATTAAATGTTAAGAAGAAGCAGTTAAACCTTATTCAAGAGAATGGTGAAGATAAAGACTTGGCTAATTCTGGTACTCCTAAAAATAATGTCCAACAACAATCCCCTATCTCCTCTCCCACACATGGTATTTCTCCTAATGCTTCACCATGTTCATCCACCATTCCTTCTACTCCTAAGAATATTATACCACCTACACCTCCCTCTAGTTCCTTGGATACATCTCATGAAAATTCTTCTTGGCTACAACAAGTGTTAAAGAAAAGGATAGTTACTCAATTGACCAACCCCCTATTTCCTCCTTATTCTTGTTATAATTGTTCAAGTTGTTAAACCTATATCTAAAAAGAATGAGGAAATGAAAAAAAATTATAACATGTCCAAAGTAGATCTTGGTCCCTCAACTCATGAGGGTGACATCCATAATTTCTAGGTGTTGGGTGCAAATTTGGTGGAAAGGATATAAAAATAAATGCAAACAAAACAACTCAAGCATTAGGTATAGGTCTTATCATCATACCTATGTTCCACTATCGATACTTTTAATTAGCCTTTGGATGATGTTGATTATTCTTTTTCTATTCCTAGAAGTGACTTCAATAAAAAAATCCTTCGAAAAGATTAGTAAGTATCAATCACGTGGGAGGGTTACTGAACCATGGGTTGAGAGGATAATCCTAGATGGACCAAAATTCATTGATGAAGGTAATAAAATGTATGAAGAAGAAGAAATTAAAAAGTAGGAAGTGGAAGATGAATTAAGGTTTGCCAAGGAAGAAGAATATATAAGGTTAGGGGTGATAAGGGAACTCAAAGAGATGAGTGAAACTGACGTTAATATGCTTGTTGAATAGATGTTCTTAAAAATGGAAGAGAATTAGTAAACCCTATGGTTTTGAAGTGTAGAATGAAATTTATTGACTATTAAGTAGAGTATAACAAAATATAATAAGTTTTTTAAATATTGTGATCAAGTGAAATAATAGGTTTAGGAAAATTTCTTATCTATTGATTATAATATTTTAACTAAAGATGAAAATAAACTCAATATTATCATAAAGGATTTCAAAGATATGATTGACAAAAAATTGCTTAATAAAGAAGTTTTCAACATGGAATCTATAAAGAATCTTAGTAGTCTTCGTGTTGTCCTAAATTTTTGTACCAACCATCTATCAAGTTACAAACAAGATCTAGAGAAGGTTCACGATGTCAAATTTGTCTGAAATCTTTGAGTGACTTATGTTGTTTTCCAAAACATAAATTCATCTCTCCAACCATCAAGATGTTTCACACATATAAAGCTAAATCTTCCTTGCACCAATCACAATCTTCAACAATAAAAATGCCCTTAGAAAGCAATGGAGAGGTGGAAAAAGATGAAATGTCACCTTAACAAGATCAATGATGTGCTCTTTTTCCCTTAGGTGGTTTTTGCTTTATTTTGCCTCTAAAAAAGTGACTTAAGTTAGAAAATGGGCCTAATTCAAGAAAATTGTAAAGTAAAACATAACCAAATAGTTATTTTAACTATTATATTCCAAGAAACATTTACTAGGCAATTACAAAGAGAAAGCTTAGATATATAAGGTTGCACAATGTAAAAAGGGTTTTTTGGCTCTCACAACAAGGGATTGGGTGTTGTAAAACTTTGCAAAGCAATAGAAAGCATTCAGATCATGGTGTCATGGTGTTTTCTATGTATTTTCATTCATTTATCATATGTTAAATTGATAATGATATTTGTACTTCTTTCACCTTTTTATGATAACAATCAATTAGTTATTGAGAATATAAACATATTGGGTATTCTTGATGGAAAGCGCAATTGTATTTCTAGGTTTCATGTTAAATTTTGTTGTTATCAATTTGTTTCTTTGAAAGTTGAAAATTATATGTTATATTTCCTTCATTATCATCATAGCATTAAAAATATCCTGTAAATTTTGTCGTGGATGTATAGAAATGTAGCTTCTTTCTTTTGTGGTGAAATCTTTTATATTCAATTTCTAATAAATTGAAGAAATCTAGGTCAATATTTGTATTATATTGTTGGGTTCTTTAATTTTTTCTTGACATTTTTAGGTTAAAAGTACAACCAAAACCCTATAACTTTATCATATGAAGGGGTTGTTAGGAAAAGGTGTGTTGTCCACCTTGCATAATGTTATAATGTATTATTTTATTATTATGTGGTGCACCTAGGGGATCTACGGATGTGTGTATCACATGGGTTAGCATACTTGGGGCCACTTTATGTGTTGTATGTAACATTAGATTGAATATTTAATGTGGGGTTGCACATGGAAAAAATATTTAATGTAGAAAAAACTTAGTACCAAGAATTAAATGTGGGGGTTAATGGTTTTGTAAGCTCATGGTATTAATCACATGGTTTTATGTAATAACACTTGGTGGTTTTGTGTGAGCTTGTTTCTATAAAAGCAAGTGCATGGGTAGTTGTCTAAGGTTGGCTTGTTGGCTTGACTATTTGGCTAAGGGGTTGAGAGCATCTCTTGTTAGTATTTGTGAAGGTTGAAGTATGGCATGGGATGTGTTGTTACATGCTTGTTCACATGGAGTGCTTGTAGAGGGCTTGATGTTTCAAAGGTGTTCATGGAGGACTCTAAAGATGTATTGTTAATGTTTATTGCTAAATAATACATGGGCGATGGATGCACTTGGATGTTGGGTTTTTCCCTCTTGAGGGTTTCCTAAGGTATATCTTGTGTTATCTTTGATAGTATGTTGTCTATTCTTTTGAATATGGATTCCAAATATTTGTTTGCATAAATTTCTCTATTTGGGTTACATGGAAATTATCTTGGGAGGATGCATATTTCCTTTCAAGAGCTACCACTCTCAAAGGCATAAGAAAGTTGTTAATCCATAGCAACTTCTCCAACTATCATGAACATTTATCACTGACTATTGGGCAAAGTCAAGTACAAATCTACAATGACAAATGTGTTTTCTAAAATGTTAGTAATGGCTAACTTCACTATTTGATTGATAAGGTTGACTAAAACTATCTTAAATTTTGGGCATGTTTAGGCTCATTGGAAATTCATAGTAGCAAAGTAGTTTAATTGTAGTTTGGTAGGCACATGTTTGTTGTAACGACATTAGATAGTTTGTTGCACATGTAACAAACTTATGATAATCTATGAAACTTAATTTTCAACATGATACTGAGTTATCCTCATTCGGCAAGAGGGGCATTTGTAAATCATTATTTTTAAATAAAAATATATAAGTTCTTAATTAAAGATATATAAAATTATAAAGAAAAAAATCACCTAGTCTTGGTTTTGCATGCATGTTGCAAGATACTTCATTTGGTATAAAGAAGATTAATTTGACACAAAAGACTCTTATGTAAAAATTGCACTTTTATAGAATGGTCTCGTGAATTGTCAACAGTTGTTCTAACTTTAATAAGACTATTTGCATGCATATAGAATCATTACATATATATAATCCTTTTCCTATACAACAATAATTAAAGTGGACGAGAGTGAAAAGTCAACCATAATTACTCATTTATCTCATCATTTTTCATTAAAAGATGCAAATTCATTGTCATCATTTGCTTTCAATAATTCATGTGTGCATGTGCATGGGCATGCATATAAATACATATATCATTTTTCATTTACAACCATAATTATGGTAGATAAGCGTGCAAAGTCAACCATAGTTACTCATTTATTTCATCATTTTTCATTATTCGTTAATTCATTTAACCATTTACTTTCAACAATACAAAATTACCAACATAAAAATTGAACTTTTATGGAGATATAAAACAATGATGTTACTTTGTACGACAAAAACTAACACTTTATTAGATTTATTTTTTAATTATAGACATTTGTTCCAGCTTTATCAAGACAATTTACATGCATGTACAATCATTACATACATTCAATCCTTTTACTTCAGAATAATAATTAAGGTGGACAAAAATGCAAAGTCAACCATAATTACTCATTTATCTCATCATTTTTCATCATATATAGCTGATTCATGTTCAACATTTGCTTTAAACAATTCAAAATCACTAGCATAAAGACCCACCTTTTCCAGATAAAGTAAACAATGATTATGATTTTTCGTCGTAGGGCAATAATAAACACTTTCATGCCATTACCTCTGATTTTACCATGACAATTTGCATGTTAGCTGTCTTGCCCAATGTCAATGAAGGTTCAACATGAAAAATCAGGTGACATTTGATTTGACAAGTTGAGAGTAAGATGTGACGTGGTAAGTAACATGACTTTTGTCTCTGGTGGAGAAGTTTGTAATGGATATTCTGTGGTATAGGTAAAAAGACAGGCCAGTTTCTACATGGGAAACATTCTTAAGACTTTTAAGGGTTTTTCTTTTTATGCAGACGATACCAATATGCAAAATGTATTGGTTTTGGTTTATAAAATTTTCCATGATTGTAAAGCATGTTACTTTCTGAAAAGCAAATATTTCATGTATTTCTGAATTTCAGATGGATATCAATTCCCATTTCGCAATTAGATTGTATACAAAACAACAGTTCCCGTGGAGACAATTGTCAAACTTAGGAGTTTATTCATACAATTATAACTGAATCTTTCTAATTAATACCACCTCTTGATGAAAGCAGATCCAATACCTTATTTTTCAAACCACCCAATCCAACCACATAAATTACTTAACATGAGAGATTTAATGGACAACTGTCATAAATACATCTTTGTATGTATAGGGCATGTACATGGTATTCTGGATTGGTAAATGGAATTAATGAATATAGAATCACTTTTGGGGCAGGACATCTAAGATGTGCCAACAAAGTCACTTTGAGATACTTCAGTTGAAAAATATATATATATCCAAATTTTTCTTTTGATTAAATTATAGTTTAAAAATTTACTGTCTTAGATATTAGTTTGCATAATGACAAAAATCTCACTCAAAAATAAGTTATTACAAGTTTTCAACCAGAAACAAGCATCCCTTTTTCGAATTGAAAACAGGAAAAAAGTTTTTCTATGACAAATGGAAGGGATTGATCATAAAGATAATGTCCTTATGACAATGGCATGCGAAAATATCGGGATGTAAAACCCTCTCTTATGCCCATACTTCCATGATGTGGCACTCATGGAAATATGTGTCATTTGACGTACAAAATGTTAATTTCCTTTTGCAGAAACAAGTGCAATTAATATATTGCATACAGCCTTAATGGCACAGATTGCTACCTTTGAAATGAAAATTGGCCACCTGTAAGATGATGTGGGGGCTAATGATCTCTAGCTTGTGATAGAGCAGTTCAACAATCAAAAACATCATCTTTGATTTATCTCTGGCAGTTTACAAATGCTAAGAAGAATCCAGTACGGATTACAATATTTACCTATTTGTGCAGATAGATTCCAAAGGAATTCTTCCAGTCTGGGTTGCATGACGAATCTTAGAAATTATCCAAAGGAATTTGAGTCCTTGTTAACAAACAGGCAAAGGCCTTCACTGTGAAAGAATTCACCGGCACAATGGAAACTGCCCGTTGTTTGCGGAATTTTAGTATGTTGTTTGTTGATTACAAAACATGAGTGCAAGGTGATGTGGCAGATCTTTCACCGGAATGTGTAGTTCGCAGCTTGCATCACGAAAATCAGAATAAGATGTGAATGGAACTCCATAGATAACTACTTATCAGTATTCACGTTTATGCAGTCTTGGTGAACCTGCATAACCACGATAACCTGTTTGCCTCCAGTCAAAATTGGCTCTATCTGGCGACCAGCTTCCAGCATTCTGACTTGACGTTGATAGTATTTTTTTCCTAACATACAGACCGCATGTTAAAATGACAATGATGAAAGAGACAATACAGCTAAAATTTACAAGCACTACATTTGCATGCCGGTCCAGGTCATGCTCAATCCAAGATTGTATAACTTTTTTCTGGGTTGCTGGACTTAATATGACCCCTTTTGCAATTTCATGGTTGGCAGAAGGTAGATTAGATTCCTGCCTTGCTGAGGCCTGAGCTTTGTCCAAATGTTTCCGAGCTGCAGTGTATGCCACATATTTGAATCCAAATGTATAGAGTGGACCGGGCCATAAACACTTGAGGGACCAGATAGACCAGGAAACAAATAAATTATGGATAGTCCTCTCGCAATCCTGAAAGATCAAGATAAGACAAGCTTTAGTTCAATATAGTATAATGTTATACATGCCTAGCATCTGACGACGCAACTTTTAATATTTACTATCTCATTTTAATGTAGAAGTTAGGGCCAATTAAAACTGACGAAAATAATTGCAAATCAAAACTCAAGCTTGGATAAACAATATTTCCTGTTTCTCTTAGCATAATGCTTTCTGTACTCCATTGGGACAAAACTGAAAACACCTCAAAAGCCTAAATGGCCTATAAGGCTAACATGTTCTGCTTATTTATCCACGTGTTATGATGTATATTAAAGTTTAGCAGAACAAAAAAATACATTTCTGTACATTGCCAATCAATATGATAAAAATTGAGTAAAGAGCAGAAAAACTAGACATGCTTAAAAAATAACCAAGGGAACAAAAATGGAAGGAATGAAATGGAAAAAATAATAGAGAAGACTGCATACGTTAATAGCAGACTATGAATGTAAGACATGAATCACTAAAAAAGTTGTGGAGTCACATGACATGTTAAAGGAGAAACAGAATATGGAAATGTAAATACTCCACGTTGGCAGCCATATACCATAGAAGAGAAAGAAGAAAACTGATTGTGAAGACCAATTATACGAAGAAATAGAAATATGCATAAAAGAAAATTGGGAAAGTGCACATGTAGTTGCATTCTTTAACAAGCATTCCTGATTTTACATTAGTTCCAAGAGTTACATAAATGCAAACATTTGCATATGCTTTCCTAACTTCTGACAGTTTCAACATACAGAATTTTATAAAATAAAAACAAGAATAATCATGCAATAGTGGTGTGCAAGAAATTTATATAAGAGCTGAAATCACCGGAGATTACTGGTATTTACCAGACTTCCTTGTCCAAGACATGACAGATAGACACTTATTTTTGCCTGAAATTCCTGTACTTCTGCCACAAGTTCATTTGTGGAAGAAATCGCTGCTTGAAATGTTGCACCCATTCCTGGCATTGCTATATTGCATTATATGATTTGTCCTAGAATTCCTCCATGGGATGGATGCCCATGTGGTGAGGGCTGAGGGAAGCCCCTTCTCTGTGTGGCCTGCTGCTAGATAGACAAATACAACTCTAATGTCATTCAGAGAGGCAGAAAGCAGAAGAAATTTCAGAAATTTATTCTGGATTTGAGGATCTTACTTCGTCATTTGTTGTTCATCATTTCTCTATGCTCAACAATGAAACAGAAGGTATGATGCTGAAACTACTATGATAGGATAAAGATGTTTATTCTTCCATCAGTGGTTTTTAAATCCTGATGAAAAGTTGTACTCGTGAAGGACTAAGGATTTTGCAGGATTACTCTTCTCTGACTACAAGTTAGTGACAGTAGGGAGCGATTTGGATTGGCATAATTCATCTGACTGGTTTCCAAGGATAAAGATATTGATTTTGAAGCTCATCCCTGCACCGAATAAAGCAGGGTGGACATAGTTAATCCTTTTGAGTAGCTTGTTTAGCAAAGGAAACTACAAATCCCCCATATCATGCAATACTTTTGCAATATACCTCTACTGTTCCAACATGGTAGCAAATGCTTTCAACTTGGTCCTTTTCTGCAGATACTTGTTGCTGCAACAAATATCTATCTCTGCTGTTTCAATTGAAGCATGCCTTGTCCCCATTTTTGGCGAGCATCAGAGATCGTAAGATTGGCCTATCAGGAGACCCTCGTAGGCTGACAGAGTGGTTAGAGGGTCGTTTGGGAGCTTGGCTCAGCTTCAGATTGGCAGTGTTGATCAATTGGCCTTCGTTTGGGCTCGATCGGAGACTTCTTGCAGAGTTGCTATTTTTAGCAGTTCCTGGCAGGCAGTGTGGGACCCCTGCTATTTTTAGCAGTATGGCTTTGGCGGCATCCGGAATCACTTCAGAGTTCGTCAGCATCAGACGGAACAGGAAACGGATAAGTAACGGGAGAAATATTAATATTTAATTACATTGATTAAATATTAATTAATTAATGATTATGATATAAAGTTATAATTTAAAATTATAACTTAAGTGATTTGTCTTGAGGGGTGCGCCCATCATCAGAAGGGGGGGCCATTTGGTATTTAATTTATGATTTAAATATTTGACTGAGAACTATGGAGAAATAAAAGAATTAAAAAGTCAAATATTAATTAAAACCCTATTCTTAAGGAAATCGCACTTTTCAGCATAAAGAGGATTTTGCCTTGGGTTTTGAGCCATTATGACATTTTTATGAATTGGAAATTGATCAGTCTTGCCAGAGAACGGAGACCTTAGGGTTTGAGTTCGATATTCGTTGGAGAACGAGCCATCTCCATTGAATCAGTTCAGAGGGTGTGAGATATCACCTAATTTACTGCCAGTTGTGAGATTTCTTCATTCAGAAGAAATTACAGAGCATTACAGTTGATTCAAACATCAGGGTTTCAGTCAGTATTCATTCACAGAGGAATTATTTTATTGAGGCATACATTTGTCCCAGATCTAGAGGCTCAAGGAAGAGCCGTACTATTTTTGTTATTAACTGCTGTCACAAAAAGGCCGTACTGTTTGTACTTGGCCGTACCAGCAGTAAAAAGGGCGTACCTTCAAGAATATGGAAAACACCTGACATCTTCTCAGTCTACCATCATTAGCAAGTGCGCCTATGCTTTTGGCATTGACCTGGACCATTCAACAAAAGGAAATAGAGACATACGTTGCTGCTGTATACAGTTGTACTTGCTGACAGGCCGTACTATTCAATATTCTGGCCGTACCATCTAGAAAGGAGCTGTTCTTTGTTTCTGGAGAAAACGCCTATCTTGAAGATCATTTCTTATCATCTCTGGAGGCGCATGGGTTTGGAGATCCTATTCAGAGCACCAGACAGAAGGAGGGAGTCACTCATTAACTCAGCCGTACCAGCTACAGCAGTCATTTATTGCAGCCAGATTCGCCAGGTTCTTTATAGTATTTCATTTTTTTCCTTGCTTGCATGCAATTGGGTTTATTTTGTAATCTTTATAGAAGATCAAATAAAGACTGGCATCCTTATTAATATCAAATTCTCTCGTCATTTAGAGTGGATCTATTTTATTTGAATTTATTTCAATTACTTGCAAAAATCGCCATATTGCATTGAATGCTTAAAACATCAAAAACAAGCAAAAACCCAAAAACGTCAGGAAAGACACAAAAAACTGTCAGATTCGGAGAGTAGGGGAAACTAGGGCTTCTACAGCCTTATCTAATCTATAGCAGAGAACTACCATGTTGCTAGAGATTATAATTAATGTGATCAAACAATTCAGAGGATGAATGGCCAGATTTTCCAACTACGATTTTTCCTTCACTGAAAAGGTTCTTCTCAACTCCAAGGTTCATCAGGGTTTTTTTTAATTTCTTTTGCTCCATGGTATTGTACAAAACGGAGGTGTCTGAGGCATTCTTTCTTCCCCTTCAATTAGGAGCCGTCAAGTCCTGATCTTCCAGTTATTGAATGATGGCAAAAACATTTCCCCTAATTTTAATATCATTGTATGCCTCTCTATCATAATTTGTTGCATACGTAGTGATTTCACATGCTGTAACCTCCCTAAAAGTGTGTTTTCTTGGACAACATTATCTGCATTGTTGCCTATGTTGATCATACATGATTTGATTATATAGCCCTTTGTATCTGTCTCCAATTCCCAAGCATCCTACATTATGTTTACTTGCTCCATCAAAATTAAGTCTAAAGAAAGTTGGAGTTGGATATGTCTATTGGGGTTGGTGGGTCAGTGAATTTGAGGTAGATACCGAGATGAATAAATTTTATAATTAGCAGAGTTAGAAAGTGTGATGGAAGGAAGTCGGGACTAATAAGTAAGATTATAGATCTAACCTGAGCCTGACCGATGGAAATAATGGATTCTAGTTGTTGAACTTCATTGTTAAAACTATTTTACTTAAGGCAAATATTCAAGTTTTTTTTAATCATGTCTATGGTCTTAAGTTTTAACCATTTAGTCAAACATACATATATACATACATGTATGTATATGTATATGTATATGTATATGTATATGTATATGTATTATAATATTACATATATGCATACATACATGTATATATGTACATACATATGTATATATGTGTGTATGTATGTATTACAATATCTACTATACATATACATATACATATATGTATGCATGTATGTATATGTGTAATAAATATATACATATACATATGTATGCATGCATATAATATTACAATACTTATACATACACATATACATATGTATGTACCTGTGTATATATTTTTAATATAAAAACATATATATACATACATATGTATATGTACGTATATGTGTATGTATAAATATTATAATATTATATATATACATATGCATGTGTATGTGCATATATATATATACATGTGCATACACATACACATAAATACATATACATATGTGTGTGTGTGTGGAGGTGGGTGGTTGTGTGTGTATGTATAAGTATGGATTTATTACACACACACACACATTATAGTACATATGTATTATATGTATGTGCATAGTTGAAAAACTCACCAAATTGAAAAACTTGCCAGGCCCAAAAAACACAACTTGGCAAAAAACTCGGCAACTTAAAAAATTGCTTAAATTTCATTAAAAACACTTTTTTTTTGCAAAATTCATTGATAAGATATATCCAATGAGTCAATAAATGAGTACATAAAAGAAACAAGTTGAGTCTAGTTGTATTTGATTGATTTGAAAGCAAATTGGGTACAAAATGGCATCCTCATGTGGAATCCGCTGATATTGATACTATGAAACAAAATGAAAATAGCAAATTGTTTTTGTAAAACTGAAAGTAAATACTACACTAATATATTTTACAAATTTAAATCTTCCTCTTCCCATGTCTAGTGAAAACTAGGGGTAGGTAGAACTAGACAATATTATAGATGAAGACTTGTAGGCAAACTTGGAAACTTGGACTTGGAGAGTACCTATAAAATCAAATGAAATGAAAATGCCTTTTTAGCGGCCGCAGGAGACCTTTTTTTTGGACGGGTGAGCTTTTTTTGCAGACTCGTCGAGTTTGCGAGTTTTTCTCCTTTATTTGGCAAGCAATTTTGGAGAGTAAATGCGGGAAAAACCCACCATAAAAAAAAACACTCAAGAATTTTTTAAAACTCGCCGATTACTTGGAGAGTTTTTCAACTATGAATTATACATATTACATACATCTATACACTTATGTATGTATGTATGTATACACTAGCCAAATTTCCTTGTGTTGCTAGAAACATGTATATGACATCTAGTAAAGATGGGTTAATGGTTTTAGGAATATTGGAGATCTCTATAGAGTGTTCAGTTATACCATTGACCATAAAACATGATCCAAACTTATCATAAAACCTCATAAATGCACTTAGTTGTATAGTAGAGTTATATTTGGAGAAACCACCTAAATCAATAATTATTTTTTGAACACATCCATTTACTAAAAAATGTAATGAACATGCAATGTGAGTCGCACTACACTATCAACCACATGGAATATTTTTAAAATCCTTCAACTTTTTGTCATAGAACTTTGCAATTTGACAATTCTACAAATGACAATATGAATCTCTTCATGTTCATCGTCTTGTCACTCTACAATAAGCTTGAAAAGTATGAGAGTACAATTCTTAACTTGAGAATTAGCTCTAATGTTATAAGGGAATATTCCAAAGCTAATTTTGTCTCCCTTGCTAGGAGTATATAGAGGGATAAGGTGTCTACACATGCATTATCATGAATTTTTAATAGCTTTAGCAGCTTAACAATTTGCTTATTATTACACGATACATGATGTTTGGATGAGAACACAATTAATAGAGTCTACAACTTATCATATTTAATTATTTATAAACAATCTATAGGGTTAGTATCTTTGAGATGTTTGACTAAATGGTTAAGACTATATACATGATTAGAAAAAACATCTAAAGTATTTTCTTATCTGATTGTTAATAGCATAGTAGTAAAAATCACAACTAAATTGCAATTAATTGCAGCTCAAACTACGTACCAATTTTTTGATCAAAAAACTCTCATTTTATATTTTGTTTTTTTGATAAAGTTGCCTCTACCAATTTTTTCCCAATTAAATTCCATGTTTATCCAATTTATCATGCCCCTGCTAAAACTAGGATTGCAGATTTTAATTTGGTTAGCAGCCCTTGATTAAAATCACAGCATGTATAAATAAATAAAATTAGGTGACTGGATTTAAGAAACAAACGACCCATATCAATAGCAGTGACTAATTTAAGGAGGGCGACTGTAATTAAATAAGCAATTTATTTTAAGGCCGACTAAGTTTCATTATTAGTAGCATGTATTAATAATAAGGCAGCACTTAGCTTAAAAGCGGCGACTCTTGCAAAAGTAATGTTAATAAGGGAATTCTATGGGCAGCGATTAATGAGGAAAGGGAGCGCTCAATTTAGTTATTGAAAAGGCAACGCTTGAGTTTGAAGAGGGACGTGTCCCTTACCAAGGGACAAACATGTTGAACAATTATGTCCAAGGTTGCAGGGAGACCGGTACTGGTATGGGAGACTTGTACCAATACTGGTAAGGATTTTTTTGAAAATATGAGACGGGGGTACTCGAAGATGCCATCTTTTTTAATATAAATAAAAATTAATAAATTAATAATTTATAAAAAAACTCACGCCCTCCTGTAGAAGTTGCGCAGCTAAGAAAAGGAAAAATGGCGAATAGGTTTTAAGTCTTAGACTTTGTTATCACTTTTGCTTGCATTTGAACTTTGGCGTTAAAAAACTTTAAGTTTTGTTGTACCCAAAATAAATTTTTGGCATTCTGTATAAATTGAGCTAAATCTTGTTAAAATGTCGTCAAAAGTCTATCTTAGGTCAAACCAAACATAGGGTCTTTGTGGGTTCCTGTCAAGGAACACATGCAAAATTCTGAAAAATTGAAAATTAGGGTTTTACGCCCCTATTTTCAGGGTAACCCCCGAAAATAGCATCTTCCTGGAAATGATTGAAAATAATTTTGATAGGATTAAATGACTTCAAGATCACATTGGTCAAGTCAGAATCATCAAAAAACACGTTTTACTCTGGTGGGTCTATTTTTGTTTTTTAGGAACAAAGTTAGGAGCTCCGCAGCCATTAATGGCAGATTGGCCAGTACCAGGTGCTGAAAGCTAGGCTTCAAAAGCTTCAACAATGCAACCATGGCAAAAAAGGTCTAAAAAGATGTTCGACGAAGGAGATTCTCGAAACCAAAAAAGGTCAAAATTTGACTAACTTTGGAAACGTTACGAAGGAGAAATCAGTTCACGAAGAAAAAAGAGCCTTTTTCAGTGAGGGGCGCCCTTGATTCTCAAAGGTCAAATACAGCCTGATAAATCATCCAAGGCAGTCATCCTCGGCGTTCTCTTGTTGGCTCGACAACGAAACAATCAGTAAGATCATCTGATAAGTTGATCACCGACAGTTGTCAGCAGATCGAAAAGAGGCAGTTGACGAAGACATCAGAAATGGTTATCGAAATGATTATCAAGGTGAAAAAAGCGCCCTTTCCAAGGAAAGGCGCCCTCCTTTTTGAACCTCCAGATGTTGTAAGATGTCAGAAGGCTTCCCAAGACAGTTTTCTCAGTCTAGGTCGATCTCGACAACATAACTGCAAGCACAAACATCCGACAAGGCAATCACCAGATAATCAGGATCAAACTGGAGCATCTTTCAAATGAAAATCATTGTGCAAAAGAACAAAAGCGCCCTTTTCAATGAGGGGCGCCCTTGAATAAAGAGACGTTTAACTATTTTTTGGGAATTCAAACTCCAGTCTTCTTTTGCGAAATGGAAGTGGCTACCTGATGAGATATCAAACAAGATCATCTGATTCTTTGATCAACAGGATATCTAAATCAAAGCACAGGAGGTCAGAATGAAGAGTTTGAAAGAATAGATATTGAAAATGACTAAGGCATGAAAGAAAGCGCCTCTTCTTGAGAAAGACACCCTTCTTTTCAAGGTCACAAACTCAGCTTTCTAGCTTAGTGCCTCCCAGGCACTTCTCTTCAGCTCAGATCCAGCTCGACAGTGAATGTACCAACAATTGCTCAGCATCATCCGATCAATATGGATTCAAGATCAAACCAAGGTCATTCAACAGAGAAAATGATGAAAAAGGAATCAAAGCTCAAAAGGGACGCCTAAAGAAGTCAAAGGCAAGTTTGTTGACTTAAAGTTAAGATATTTTGAGGCAAACTTGGCTAACTCACTCCACAATTAGTGGAAATCACCTTTTTGAACTTCAGATCAAGCCAAATCAACTTTTGATCATGAGTTAAGTTCCCAAACTTAAGGATCTCAGGCTTAAGTCTATATAAAGAAGGTCTAGGCGTCCCACTTCATTATTTCATTGCAGGTTGATGATCAAGAACAGCAATAAGCTCTCAAGGACACCATTTTCAGATCTAGCCAAGGTTTTTGACCGTTTTTCGATATTTCTTGAAGATCTAAAGCAAAAGAAGATTTCTAATCAGAGGCTAAATTCATAGACAAATTTTCTCAAGGAGTCAGATTAAAAACTTCCAATCCATCTTTTGTCTACTTCCTCTCTTCTTGTCTTAGGTTTTCTTTCATGTCACACAAAGCAGCAAGCTACCACAGATCTGATCAACTGGGTAGATTTAGAATAATTTTTCAGTGAAACCCATCTCGTCAAACTTTCCAGAATCAGCAAACTTGTTGCCCCTATTTTTGGGGGTTTTTTCCAAAAAAGTTTCAGAATCAAAATTCTGATGAACTGGATTTGTTCAGCATTGAAGCACGAACAAAACCCATGTGCCAGATTTTTTCCGGAAAAATACTTCTTGATAGGGCGCTATTTTCAAGGGTTTCTGAAAGTTGTCAGAACAAGGTCAAGTTTGCAATCAATCTTTAAGTTTTTCAAGATGCAATACTCTCAGGTACAATACAGGACCAAGACGGCCTTATTTCATGATTACCTAAAAACGATTGACACAAACTTACATCAAGTAAACCTAGTGGTTGATCTAGAACAGCTGGAAGGTATGAATCAGATCACATTGCAGAACATTGAAGAATTCAGGTTGCTACAGGCTGCATCCATCCCCATCACATTACAGAGCGTGGAGCTTGTAATTGCTTGTATTAAGCATTACAATCCTACCACAAGAGAAATCAGATCAGTGGATGGGAGGGTTGTTTGCAGTCTAAAGCCCAAGGATATAGAAAAGTGTTTTGATATTCCACCATGTCCTAACAGTAGGGTCATATCAGTGACAGAATGCGAAAAGGCATTCGAAGCAGCCAAAGGCAAATGCCAAGGGATAATGGCAAAAAAATGGCTGAAAGTAACAAAGGCTAACTTGCCTAAGTTGGTTGAACGAGGAGAATGCAAAGATGAGTATGCAGTGTTAATCACTCTACTCAATAGAATCACTGGACAGGAGGATGGCAATCAATTCCAATCGTGGATGTATTATGTCATTGCAAAAATCATTAGCAAGAGGGAACATTACGACTAGGCCACTCTGATTAGTGATACTCTCCACCAACAGATTACTGGGGTATCTAGAAGCTCATAGGTTCCACATGTGTTCTTACCTAGTATACCTGATCGCCTTCCAAAGCGAGTTCAAGATATTAAACAATGTGGGAACCTTAGGTGTGCAAAAGGTTCATGAACACTTTACACGTCTTGAGTTTACTCAAGTAGAGCGACACTTCAAGAGAACAAGTGATCACTTCATCATGCACACCGTACGAGATCTAGACCATGAGATGCGCGTACGTATTTCACAAACACCCAAAGAGGCAATGGCGGATTGGACGGATTGGTTCATCCAATTCCCTACGTTCTCCTACATACACGTGTATGGCTACATTGGTCACCCCGCCATGATGCCACGATACCCTTCAAATAGGGTAGTCTTCATGGAATTCCTGAGACAGTTGTTTGAAGTTCACGTTTACTTGCGCTCGAAGAAGAAGGCAATTGTAAACTTTCCCATTGAAATGGGACTCTATAGATGCAGGTTCGTGGCAGATGCTAAGATGATGAGCCAAGAAACGATGAGGCTTAATCTCAAGTACCTCATTGAGAGAAGGTCCTATGATTCCAAAGGGCTCTATGCGGCGCATCTCGAGCAACACTCGTCACATAAATCTTCTATGGAAGATTATTGGGTCAATTGTAAAGACGAGTATGAAGTGCGAAGAAGGAACTATAGCAAGTTCAGGCTCCCGCAAATTGTTGACTTTATGTCAGCAGACATCGAAGGCTTATCTGATGATGAAGGGGAAATCATTCTCCCCTCATTCTTCGTAGATTCATTTGACTCCCAACCACTCCCAAGAGTGGATTGGTATGCCAAAGACAACACGTCTATAGAGGAGAGGACGAGTCGAGTTGTTAGAAATAGCCAACTCTACCTCGACAACAAGAAATCAAGGAAGGTGGTCCTCACAAAACAGAGCCGCCACAGGTTCAATCTACACCACCCTCCACTTCAAGAAAGAAGCCTAGGCAGAAGCAGTGGTGCAATCCTCCCCAAGGGGTGAGGATGTCGAAGCATACAAGGCCAAGAACATAGGGGACACGTGGAGAAAGCCACACACAGTCCTAAAATAGTCATGGGTATTGCTGCCCCAAAGCCAGTAATAGAGACTGATGATAAGGAGCTAGCAGCAGAAATGGTGCCTATTATGGAAACAGAGCCACCTACATCACCACCATCACAGCGGTCGCAAGTCCTCATTGACTTGGACTCGCCCCCGAGAGACGTCACTCCAACGCAATCTCACACTTCGAGCATTCAAGGGCCTCACTTTCCTCCTAGCGAAGCTAGCCAAGATTCTATCTGGCTTAAGGGCTTCCTAGGCAGGAAGAGGGAAAGACCCTCCTATGAACTTGACTTCACTGAATTCGACCATGTCCCACAAGACATCCTAGCGAAGAAGTTGAAGAAGCAAGTTCACATGGAAAGGAATGCAGATTGTGAACTCATCATAGAGACCGTTGCCCCACCATTAGAGAAAAGCATACACGAGGTACAAGTGGAAGACTACACACTGTCCAAACTTAACCTCGGAAAGACTACACGACAATTGGAGGCAGACCTTCTCGGAATCGCCTCGGTGAGCGCACAAGAAAGGATGGCCAAGGATGGAAAAGACAAAGCAACCTTAAAGGCTAAGAACCAACAATTGAGGTCATACATTTCCAGCTTGATGCATGGCACCCCGAACGTCTCGGCCTTACCACCAGAATTGTTGGATCTTCCCGCAAAACAAAATCACCAACAGTTGATAACATACGAAAAACACTTGAGAGATCAAGTGGAGGAGTTTGTTCTCAAAGGTAGATGTATACTGGCAAATCTATATCAGTTATGGGATAGAGCACATGGACTTCGTGCAGAGATTCAGCAATCAGAGCAAAGAATTGCAGAGAAGAGACCAGAAGACGAGACCACAATTGCAGACTTGCAATTGGCATATCAATCAGTCTACTCAGAGGAAAACAAGCAACATCTCTTTGCTTGGAGAGAACAGCTGGCATACAAGGTGAAAGCCTATGACGCTCATTCAATAGAGTTGATTGACTATCGACGAGCAGTCGCCAATATTATCAACTTCGCAAGAACGTTGGTAATATCTTTTCCTCGCATAAATATCAGCGCGAGGGAGGAGAATACATCGAGATGGTCACTGTACAAAATCAATTCAGAGATGTCATCCGCAGTACCTTTCTTGATAATCTAGACAATTGCAAGCTAGCCAAGGTGGCAGCATTGTCACCAAGTTCAATGAAGCAGCGGCACAGTGTATAGACTTCCAGCATCAGCTTACGACAAGCGAATTAATGCTCAAGCGCGAATTAATGCTCAAGCGCCACGTCATCATTTTGCGGAGCATTAACTCCCCCGAAGCTGAAGAAGTCAACAAATGGATAGAAACATTGTTGACCAATGGTGAGTTGTAAAGGCACCAAGAAGGACGTCCTACCCTCCAATTGGCATTTATGATACTTGAAGTTGACTTGATGCCTCATTTCAAGTCAACTCATGAGGACATTTAATGTAATTGGAGTTAACTTGATGCCCCTTTCCAAGTTAACTCCATATCCCACAAATCATGCATTGTCAAATCCCGCTGATTACGGATGTCTAATCGACTTCCATAATTTGTGGATCTCAAATCTCCACTAAACGTGGATGTCTATTTTGGAGATATACTTTACATTAAAGTTCACCTTTAGTTTACTTTCAATCAACTTAAGTAGTTTTCAGTTGACTCTTTATTTACTTTCAGTCAATTGAAGTAGTTTCCAGTTAACCCTTTGTTTAGTTTCAGTTAACTAAAGTAGATTTCCAGTTAACTGTTTGTTCCCCCTTTTTAGGAATAAATCTTGCTAATTGATTGGCAAGAACTCATTGTTAACTCAAGGAGATTTTGGGGTTGCCCACTTCTTTGAGTTCTATAAATAAGAGCCTTGGGCTCATTATTTGTTTAACCTTTACTTACTATGCAAAATTGTTGCGCCATTGTTGCCAACAAGTTTGAAAGTGATTATTTGTTCACTCTTGGATGAGAGTTGATTGGTTGATCATAATTGTGCATGATTTTGTGCCTTTGTTGTCCCAATTCTTTTGTAACTCGTTGACGAAGCTTGAAGAAAAAAATCAAAAAGCGCTTGCATTTTGATCTACATATTTGAGTTCTTTCTACGTTTTGTAGCTAATAGCTTGTTGTTTCATTTCTATAAAGAACCGGACCAATTTTTTTTTGTTTTTCCAATTACAATTACAATCAACACGCACCCATTAAGATTAGCTCTAAAACCAAAACAATGAAGAAAGCAACTCTAACGAAGGATGTACACCAAGATCCCGATGTTGGGCAAGGTGTGAGCATATGGTCAGAGGATCTGATGCAAATGCAGAACTGGAAGGGAACTCTAACCAAGAATGCATCTAGGATAGACGAGCATATGGTCAGAGGATCTTATGCATGCTGAGCTAAAGGTAACTCTAACCAGGATGGCACCGAGAGATGATGAGCATATGGTCAGAGGGTCCCTAAAAACTACTAACTGAAAGTAAATAAGCGACAAGCCAGCCTCTTCCACTTATTCAGCGGGAAGTACAATGAGCAAAGAAGGAGATAAAGAGAATGCTGACAGTACTATTGTTCAGCTTACAATGAAATAGAGAGTGCCTGCCAAGAACATAAGATTAAGAGTTAAATAACGCTGCAACAGTATAGTAGACTCCCCCTTGCTTGATAAGAATGCTTAGACACAAACCTCCACTCAAAGGACCAACTTTATAATCTGATTTTTGACAGACCTGCAACTTAAAATGCATAACCAGCAACCCTAGAATCCACTAAAATGCACACAACTCACCCAAACACATAAGATAAAATGCATAATGCTTCTAAGATATTGGCGCCCAAGAATGAGCCATAAAACTGACCCAAAGACTCATATATTTTGCACGTAATTCCAAGCACCACGAGAAAGGTACAGCCCTCAAGCAGGGGCGATTTTGCTCCATAAAATCCAACAATTGAAAATAAAATCTGAAACTTGGCACTCAAGGTCGCCCCTAGCAAGAAATCAGATTGGTAAAACACCCAGAACAGAAATATTTTTATTTTTGAATCTATGAATGAAACTTACAATCAGCTATGATAATCAACAACTCCAAAATATGACTAGAATGCAAGGAAACTGAACTAAGATGCTAGGAAACTCAAGTACAATGCTAGATAACTCAACTACAATCTACCTCTCAACTAGTTGCTATCTTTCAAGCGAGAAGTTAAGCCAAGCTAGGAGGTGTGCTTTCCTCGAAGCAACTCTGTCACCATTTCGACAACATAACTTTATTGAAAATATGAGATGATCAAATGAAGAGAAGAGGCCTCCTTAAATAGACTTGCCAAGCATCTTCCAGAAGCATCTAGAAGGGCGCCCAAGGTAGTCAAACAATATTTCAAATTTGAGTTGACCCTTATCCCTCCACAAGTGGCGTCCAAACTCATCAAGGCAATATTTCATTAATTTAAAATTATCTTCTCTTCAAAAGTTGCGTCCCACCTCCAAGAGCAATATTTGGCCTTAGAAACATTAAACTTTCTCCTGATGATGCGTCCACCCATGAGGTCCACCTTTTCAAAACAACATAAAGTCATGTAGCTAGACCAAGGGGTTATAGTATTAAAATATAACATCATTTTAATTAAAATATTTATCTCTCCAAAAAAATTGCATCAAAAGGCCAAGAATCAAATTACCAACTGTATTGGTTGAAGAAGAGAGCCAACTGCACTGAAATCCACAAGACCACTGCCAGAAATAGAATTTACTAAAAATAGTAAATTCATGAAGGTGCTCAGATCACAAAGCAAACAATACCACTGCGAAGCTCTCTGAAAACCCAGAAAGAATCCGCAAACCAATCTTCAATCTTCAAGCAACAACCTCCTCAAAAACAAGAAACCCTAATTTTCCCCCTCTGAGTAGCCTATGGGTCTCCAAAATAGGCCAATGGTCAACTGAAACGATCACAATTGAGAAGGGGACATTACAATTTCCCTTCTCAAATAGGGGTTCCTCCTCCTTGGATATTTGTTATTAACGGTTATCGTTTGTTGTTGTCTAATGGATTGTCCTTCAACCTATATTTCGAATAGGGGTTCCTCCTCCTTAGCAAGTTTTTCGGCCAAGACATCGTAATTTGTTGTTTCTTGTAAGTCGTTTCATAGCCCATACCTCAGATAGGGGTTCCTCCTCCTTGGTAGGTCTCAAATCCAACTTACCATGAAGAGCGTTTGCTTGTATAAAACCTTATCCCTACATATATTTGAGAGTTCAGAGCCTCGGCCATATTCTAAGGAGATTGTGGATTCAAGTGATCCAACCAACCCATTCCCGCTCCTATGCCCTCATGCTCTGTTTACTTGAGGATTTAGAATAGATTAAAAGCTAGAATAGTCGTAGTTAAGATCTGTCGAAACCAGAGAAAAAGCTTAGCTATGGCACATTGTGTTTGTGCACCCTTGTGTCCTACCGCTGAGTACATAAAAGATAGGAACCTTAGTTTACCCTACCCTTCCTTACGCATTACATCAGCAGAGAGGGACTTCTCTTTAAATAACGAAGAAGTGTTGCAAAACATTTGTTATAGCTGAACGTTTAAAATTAGCACTCCAGAGGTGCTAATTTAAACGCCAACAAGTTTTAATGTTTCTTATTTTAAAATCGCATGGGAAAAGTCATTTTTTTCCATTCAGAGACGATGGGAGACTTCAGGAAACCTCTGCCCATGTCTCAATAGCTTGGAGGTGTTTTCGGAGACATATCCAGTATTGGAGACACGTCTCAAGGGGTAGGAGATGCGTCTCCCAGCAACTATGGTTATGTCGGTTCCTCCACAGTGGGGATATAAAAGGAGGGACACTTCCAAAGGAGTAGGATCATCATGGAAGGAATCAAAAATAAATATCTACACTCAGAAAAGCAGCAACCATTACTATAATAAGTGATTGATATGCAATTGAATCTATATGCATTTAATATATAATTTTGATAGGCATCTGAATTTATATATAGATAAATTCATAATAGCTAATATGCAGTAAGAAGAGAACTATTTGTTTGAATTGGTAGATAAGGAAATTTATTTATATTATTAAAATTTTGTAATGTGCCTTGCCAATTTTGATATAAATTTTCACTTTCAGCACATGGACATTTCGTCAAAATACTTTGCTTAGCTGTTGTTTGTGGTTTTCGGTTTGGTTTCTTGATTTGAATATTGATATGATGCATAAATTACTTGTCCAATGATGCCAAATGGTTTCAATGCAAATATTTATTCTAATTTTACGATGTGCCAATCTGGTCTCTAGTAGCTCGATATCAATATAATTATTTTTCAACAACCATTGATGCAATCATGATCAGCACTCCCCTTATTGAATAGCCGAGCTTGTAACTCGTCTCATCCAAATATAATATTCACTAATCGCAGTTCCAAATGTCTCCAAATTTTTCTTTACACCAAACTGCTGCTACAAAACCTCTCATGATAAAATATGATTTCTTATGAATGAAATTGAGCCAAATGATATTTCCCAAGCTTGTCTTCACCAATCAAGATGTCCTTCAACTATGTGTTGGCCTTCCCACAAGACGCCAATCTACTTGATATTGATTTCAAATAGAAGCAGGTCTCGATAATTATCTTGAATATCTCTTCAATCACCGACTTCAAGTGTGTTGTCCCTGATTTTTGACATGCAAAAATCAAAGATAACCCATCAAAATTTTGACATTTTTAGGCCTCAAAGCACGTATTACGAGGTACAGAGGTTGGGCATTTTAAATTTTGGGTCTATAGTCCTTTTGGCTAACATTTTTCATTCACTCTCGTCCGTTTTTGTGAAATTCTGAGTCATTTTTGGTGTGTTTTTGGTCAATTTTGGGTTTCTGGGGCATCGCTGCAAGTAGAAGTTTTGGTTTCTTATTACAAGTAAGTGATAGGAACTTTTTGCCTTTATTGCAAGTAAGTGATAGGAACTTTTGAGATAACTTACAGGTTGTAGGAACTTTTTCTTCCAACAGCAAGTTAAAAGTTCACTTGTAATGAGACTTAAAAAACCCGATTTGCAAGTGAAAGTGCTTTTTAGTCACTTTATAAATATCATGTCACTTGCAATGGGGGTCTTAAACCCTGATTTGCAAGTGAAAGGTTTTAAAGTTACTTTTTGTTTTGTTGTCACTTGCATTGGGGGTCTTAAGACCCGATTTGAAAGTTAGAAGCTTTTTAAGTCACTTTTTAAATAATATCACTTGTAATGGGGGTCTTGAGACCCGAATTACAAGTTACAATTAAAAGACAAAGCTATTACTTGCAATCGCACCTTGAAGACCCGATTACAAGCTCGCGTATGAAGTAAAACGACTTGCATTTGTTCATGAAAGGTCCAACCCACTTCAAGTCACTTGTAATGGCATTCAAAAAGCCCGATTTCCAACTTGTAATTCGAATTTTTGCTGAAGCACTTGCAGTCAACCTTCCAAAACCCGAAATTGGTCCAAGATGCACTCAAAAACACTTGAAAATGAGTCTCTAGATCCAATCACAAGTGCAAAACTTGTATTTTCCCATTACACATATGAAGTTGCATGTTCATTCTCCACAATTGCAAGTCAATGTTCTTGTTTTTCCACACATGTAATAAAGTCTCCAAAACCCGAAATGGAGCTTTGGCCTCACTTTTGCAGCCCCTTTGTCTCATTCTCGTTAGTCCTATTTGCACACATGACCTACCAAATCAATAATATAAGGCATAGGCCTTATTTTTCAAACAAATTCCAAGGCTGGAGAATGATACGAAGGAAGAACAACAACATGACGAAGCCACACAAAGAGTTGAATAAGTGACATGATTGAGCATAGAATGCTTTCAAGACAAAGATGGAAGAATGTTTTCCAAACAACAGCATGAAGATCCAATCAAGGATGATGTAGTTTGAGTCGTGTCTTCAGACACTTAGAATAGTTTCAATTATGTATTTGTAATTTAGTTTTGACAAATTACATGTAAAATGGAGAAATGTAATTGCATGTGATCATATCACTTGCAAAGTTGTAACTTGTAATTACATGCAATAACATTACAAGACAAATTACAATAGGACTTGTAATGTTGAATAAGTCAACTGCAGTTAGTTAGTGGTTGAGAGAATTTCTGAAGTTAGTTGGGATCCTCCCACCTTTTTCTCAAGGCTTCTTTCCTATAAATACTTGAGGAGGTCTATTGTAATATTTATCTTTTGGCAATGCAACAAAATTCTGCTAGTTTGTATGTGCACTTTAAGACTTTGAGCTTAAATGTAAATCAGATTGCAGTCAATTAAAAGAGGCAAATTGCTTTCAAACTTTGTGTTGATTCAAGGTGTTATGTGACGACATTTTCTGCATATTGATTGTGAGTTTTGTGGTGCTATACAAGAGGGATTCAAGCTCAATTTTGTAGACTTCGAGCTGCTTATTGTGTTTGGAGTTTTAGATTGGTTTTCAGATTTGATACTGCAGACTTTGAGCTGTTTGCCACGTCTAAAGCTATTGTAGAACGCTCAAGCGAAGGGGGTAACTTGCAAACTTTGTGCTGCTTTTATTTTCTATGTTTGTGCATTAAAAGTGCATCATGTAGTTAGATTTTGAACTGCTACATACTGTACTTGGTTACCAGAAAATCATCTAAAAAGGTTGATAGGAGATCAAGTTGTCAAAGACTTTGTGCTTTCAATTTGTTTTCCTATCCTGGAGGAGCAACGGAGGACTTTGTGCCTTTATGGAAACTTTGCTTCTTTATTTGTTTACTTCATTAATCATTTATGCTTTCAGCTGTGATTATTTTCTAAAATAAGAGAAAAGAATAAATGTCTTTTCTAAAAAAGAGAAGACAAAGTTTCACCCAAATTTAGAATAGATTTATAGTCGGAGTTTATTTCTGAATTGTTAAAATAGAAAGCAAAAGGGGAGCCTTCCCTAAATTAGGAGAGTATCATACTCGCACACTGTCGCTGAAACCACAATTTTGCATATCTTCAAGGTATACAAAATTTTCAACCAACAAAGTGTTAATGATTGTTGCGCCAATATTAGTCAAGGAATTGTAATCCTCCTAGAATAATATGTCTTACTTCCAATGTGGCCAATGACTCAAGTCTGAGTATAAGACAAATTTGTTGCTTTTATACAATCGTGCCTTTTAAAAAAATTGCGCCTTCTTTGTTATATTCTTCCTGACACCTTATTAGCTACGTTATCTTTACCCGTGGC
Organism: Sequoia sempervirens; assembly: GCA_007258455.2. Lineage (NCBI taxonomy): Eukaryota > Viridiplantae > Streptophyta > Pinopsida > Cupressales > Cupressaceae > Sequoia > Sequoia sempervirens. The sequence continues at coordinate 53,773 of VDFB02380741.1, forward strand.
TTTCAGAATTCGTCCTCCCCTATAGTTCGTCTTATATGCTGAGTAAGCAGCTTCCTTTATTTTTTTGTCTTGATTCAAATAACAATTTCTCTCAATTAAATCGAATCTCACAACTCAAGTCCTGTTTGTCTGCTTGTGCAAAGATACTTTTGCCTTTATCTCCTGACGCCTTCAAACCTGTCAAAGCCCTTTGACTTTGTCTTTATTCAAAATCGTGATTTCTCAATCGACTCTTTCCAGGCATAAAGCCAATACAATAGATATTGAAAAATAATTCTAACTCTTGATACAACAAGAATGATCAACACAATGATAATATTGATTTGTCAAATGTTGCAATGATAATCTACCAAATAAAATTGATTTCCTAAAAAATGTTCAATAATAATCTGCAAGATATTTCCTTCCACACCAAACTATCGAATCCTTGCCAAATTTTGGTCAATGACCATTAAAATTTGGAAATATCGAGTCAAACAGAAAAACACCTCAAGTGCAACAATACAACAGCTGCTGCAAATGGAATAATCAAAGCAACTACAACAATACCTTAGCTGCTACAGTTATGCAAACCTCTCAAAGATGCAATAATAAACCAGCTATTGCATTCAATCAGCTAGGGCAATAATACATCAGCTATTGCACCTGTTGAATCTCTCCAATGAAGCGCCTGTAGAAACCCTAGATGGATTTCTCAACAATCCCAACTAGGATTGATCTTTCACAACCGAACCTGGCACTCTAGAGTCTTCAAACCCTCCAACGATCAAAGAATTCAAGCTTCAACTTCTTACCACACAGGTAATGAGTAATGAATTCTAAATCAAGGGTGTTCCAATGCTTAGCCAACAGCTTTTTAAATAGATTTCTCAATGCCTTTTCAAGAAGCTTCTCGAAGAATATTATTTCATTCCTCAAGTGACTTTTATTATTTTATTATTTTATTTTTAAGTCACTAAAGTCACTTTATTATTAAATTAATTAAATAATAAGTCATCCCTTTTGATTTTATATTTTATTGGAAAAACTTAATATAAAATTAATTTAATATACCTCCCATTCAGAGACATGACAGTCCTCCCTTCCCAGAGATTGCTTGCCCTCAAGCAATCGGTAACTGCCAAACCATATTTTGCAAACTCGGACTCGCCACGGACTCGACAACCCAAAAATATGACTCAAACTCGAGACTCGGAACAGACTCGAGAAAAGACTCGGCTAGGACTCGACAAAAAAAAACCGTAGTTTTACAAAAAAAAAGAACAAATTAATACATTTAGAGAACATCATAACCTAATTTGATTATCAAACACTCATAATTCAAAGATTACACATGTCATATGATCATCAAGCACTCAATAATTGAAATTTAATCATTCATAGTCATCAAATGCTCATAGTTTCAATGTATAACAGCATCGTAAGTTTATAAATGTTTACATATAATCATGTCAAAAAAAGGAAAACATTAACAACCACATGTAATCTACATCTTCCTCTTTCCCCTCCCAATGGTACTCAATTTTGAAGGACTAAAACTAGAAGGTGTTCGTGCTATAGTATCCAAACGAGGACTAGGAGATCGAGCAGGGGAAACATGATATTCAAATGTGTCTTCATCGTCCTCCATGGCATCCAATCTTGCTACTTCTTCTTCTTTTGTTGCTGCTCTCTCTAATTCAGCAAGATCCTCATCAGTAAGGAAGACATCAGCCTCATCATTTTGTTCATCAATAGTCCATTCACCATATGGATCAATGTCATCCAAGTCGATGGACTCGTGTGAAACACCCTCCACCTTTCTAGTTCGAAGGCGAAGGTTGTAGCGAACAAAAACTAAATCATTTAGGCACTATTGAGTCAACCTATTTCTCTTATTTGTGTGAATGTTTTCAAATAAACTCCAATTGCGTTCACACCCAAAAGCACTGCATGGCTGCGACAAGACACATATGGCTAGCTTTTGAAGATTTGGTGTGCTAGCACCATAGTTCTCCCACCATAGATCTACAAAAACATGTTTAAAAAATATAAGTATTAAGAAATAAGAATAAAGTAAAAAATCTATATGTAGGAATCAAGTTTCTAATTTCATTTTTTACCTGGTGGTTGTTTTCCTCTCCTTTCAATTGCTTGTTGGGAGGAAAATAGTCTCCCCTCTGCACCCTTGTAAACCTTGAATAAATAAAAGAAAAAGTAAATCAAATGTAGAAAAATCATAGATAGTCAAGGCTCAACATTGCAAATTCATAAATAAGATGTAACAAATCTCACCTCCAACTCATCAAGCACCTTTTCTCTCAGCTCACGATCAGGCACCATCCTATCAATGCATGTGACAAGACCTTCCATGACCTCCTCATCCGCCTTAAATGTGTTCGAGAAGTAGAGCTTCGGATTCAAGAAGTAGGCAAAGGCATGAATCGGCTGGTGGAGTTGGTTTGTCCATCTTTGATCAATGATGCGTCATATGATTTCATATTTTCTTTTGTTGCCGCCATAGTAATGTGATATGGCCTCTTTGGCCCTATCCATGGCCTCATAGACGAAACCCATTGGCATGCCATCTCCATCCACCATACGAAGAACCCTCACCAAAGGATTTGTCGCCTAAAAAAATGAAAACAAATGTTAAATTATAACAAAATTAATGTAGAAACCCCTGTTCTCACTGACTTCTAAATCTGTTTGATTTTGCTTGTTTTTAAACGTTTTGGGTTTTTTTGGGTTTTTGTGCATAAATTGAAGAAGTGCGATTTTGAAAAGAATTTGCTAATAAATTCAAATTAAATATTGCAATGCTAGAAATGACGGAAACTACTGGATCTAATGATGCTAGACTATTTATTGATCTTCTATACTTATTACATCTGAGATCTGATAACATGCAATCTAAAAGGCAACAACATTATTGATAAAAAACCTGGAATTTGCAGCCGCCTGAGATGACCATGAAATGGTACGGCTATCATAATAAATCCACTTTCTCCCTCCGTTCAGTGTTTGCAGATGATACTAGAAGGATATGCATCCATGCTGATGAAGCCAGAATGCCAAGAATGAAAGTGCTTGGCTCAAAATGAAGTAGTACGGCCTTTTGATGATGGTACGGCCCTGCAGCAGAAATGTATGGCTCTATAACAGCAGCAAGCAAATAAAAGTACGGCCTTTATTTGATGCGTCCAGATCTCAGGAAATAGGTGCCTAAAATAAAGAATCTCTTTCGGAGGAATTCCAAACTGAAAACCCTGAATGATGCAATCTCTAATGAAGTTCTGTGATAACCTCTGAATGAAGCTACCTCTCTGAAAGCAATAAATTAGCTGGTACTTCACAGCCTCTGAACTGCAACACTGAAGATGGCTCGTTCTCCAATGCCAAACGAAAACTGGAACCCTTGGCTCTGTTCTCAGAAGAAGAACTTAGCAAAAATTCGATTTTTCAACATAATGAGCTCTTCACAATGAAAATTCCTTATATTCTCAAGAGGGTCGACTTTTTCCTCAAAAGGCATCATTTAAATAAAATTGAATTTTAATTTTTAATATTTCCAAAGTCTCGAACGCACTTTTAATTATAAATTATAATTAAAAAGTGGCCCCTCTTCAATGTTAATTCGACCCTTAAATAAATCTACTTAAGTTATAATATAAAATATGTATAACTTTATAATATAAGCTTCAAATGAATTAATATCTAATTTGACAATTAAAATATTAATATCTCCTCAAAATCGTCGATTCCACGGTATGCGGAAGCTAGTGAATAAGTGATTCAATTTACCGCGACCAAATCGATGCAGCACAAAATGGCGAGGGTGCTCCGCTGAATGACCTTACTAAAAATAGCAAGTCAGGCAAATGGTGTCCGAATGACCCCGAACGAAAGCCAACTGGTAAATTCTGACGACCGAAGCCAAGCCAAGCTCCATCAAGACCCTCTATCCATCCTATCATCCTACGAGGGTCGCATAATAGACTAATCATAAGCTCTGAGAGATGTCAACTGGAAGGGGACATGACAGTCCGCCCCTCCTGAAATTGCTTGTCCTCAAGCAATCTCAACTCCGGATGCTGCAAAATATCACCAAAGCTCTCCCCACGTAGCATCCTCCAGCGTAAAATCTCTCCATTTCACCAAATATTCCCTGATAGTCCACCTACGCAACTGTCTCTCTCTGTACTCCAGGATAGACTCAGGTACTAATATCAACTTTCCCTCGTCATCTAAGGGAGGTAAAACTGCTGAAGGTACCACACGGTGTCCCAATGCCTTCTTGAGACGTGACACATGAAAAACATTGTGGACCTTGCTATCCGCCGGAAGCTCTAGCTCATAAGCCACCTCTCCAACACGCCTCAGAATCCTGAAAGGACCATAATACCGCGGCTTAAGCTTCTCGGAACCACTCTTCCTAAGAGTAGACTGACAGTAGGGCTGCAACATGAGATATACCATGTCTCCCACCTCAAAAGATCTCTACGTCATCTTAAGTCTGCATCATGCTGATTCACATTGTAGCCATGATGTGTTTTCCTTGAGCCCTGCGGCGGTGTCCACGGCTCACGCAATAAATCTCAGCCTTTCGGCACTCGTCACTTTCGGTAGCAAATCGAGAAAGCTGAGCCTCATAACCGTACAAAAGCGCCATGAGGGGACATCTGAATGGTCATGTGAAAGGTAGTATTGTAACAATACTCGCACAAATAAATCCACTTGACCCACGCCTTTTGCTGCCCTGCAATGTAATTCCTGAGGTAACCTTCCACCCATTTGTTCACTATCTTACGATACGACCATGTCCCGATGCGGGTGGTAGCGGTGCTGGTGTAAACTCGATCCCACATAGTCCCGAACACCTCACGCGAGAGTATTTCGAGGCTGACCATCCCGCAATAAGCTCCGCATGCTCGAGGCAACCCATGTGAGTCGAAAACCTCCACGGAAGAAGACCCTACTGCTACGTGTAGGCATTAGCAAGTGGTGGTGTCGAGGAAAAGTGGAGCATGCCGCCGTCGGCCGATCCACAACTTCCCCATATATACAATCTCGTCCTTGGGCTTTAGGCAAGCCCATAATAAAATCCATCGACAGGCATTCCCACTTCCTATCAGGAATCAGAAGTGGCTGCAATAATCCTGCCGGATACGTGTTCTCCTGCTTGTTCTGCTGACAAACACGGCACTCACGCACATACTGAAGAACATCCACCTTAAGACCCTTCCATGTAAATCTCTCCCGAATCTGTCTGTACGTTTTGAAGTACCCGGGATGCCCTGTTGTAGGTACATCATGAAAGGCTCGCATGATAGTGTTCTTCATCTCTGATCCTGGGATCAATAAAATCCTGTTCTTGTAAATGATCAAGTCATTCACAAGTGTATACCTGGTGTCAATCATAGTTCCCTCAACAATACTGCATGCCCAAGTATCCTTGGCATACTCTGCCACAATCAAATGCCTCCAGTCCTCTGCAATGTGTACCATACAACTCAGATAAGGCCGGCGTGAGAGAGCGTCAGCCACTACATTCTGGGTGCCCTTGATGTAGGTGATATCAAAGTCATATGCCTGTAACTTACTCACCCACTTCTGCTGACGATCATTCAAGTCTCGCTGCCCCAGGAAATGCCTCAAACTGTTGTGGTCAGTTTTAATGCAAAACTTACTGCCCACGAGATACTGCCTAAATTTGGCCAAGGCGTGCATTATGGCCAGCATCTCCTTATCATAAATACTGTAGAGCCTCTCTGGTCCTCTGAGTTTTCGGCTCTCATAAACAATAGGGTGCTTGTCCTGCATAAGCACCGCTCCAATGCCCTCACTAGAAGCATCGCACTGAAGCTCAAAAGGCTTCAAAAAATCTAGTAGTGCCAACACTAGACACGTAGTCATCAACTCCTTGAACCTCACAAAACACTCCTGTGCCTCATGAGTCCAACAGAATGCACCTTTTTTCAACAAATCCGTCATAGGTGCTGCATGGCGTGAATAACCATTCACAAATCTGCGATAAAAACCACACAAGCCAAGAAATCCTCGCAGCTGTGTAAGGTTCGCTAGAGTAGGCCAATCTATAATAGCATGGATCTTCTCAGGATCCATCCACACTCCCTCTGCACTGATGATATGGCCTAAGTAGAGCAACTCAGTCATCCCCAAATCAAACTTGGACTCCTTGGCGTACAAGGACTCCCTCTCCAAAATGCTGAGCACTGTATCCAGATGAGCCAAATGCTCCTGCCAAGTCCTGTTGTAAATCAGAATGTCATCGAAGAAGACAAGTACATATCTCCTCAGTAGTGAGTGGAAGACCCTGTTCATGGTGAATTGAAATGTTGCTGGCGTGTTGGTTAGCCCAAATGGCATCACCACAAACTCAAAGTGTCCACAATGACAATGGAATGCAATCTTCTGAACATCCTGCTCACAAACTCTAATATCGTCATATCCTGATCTCAGGTCTATCTTTGTGAAATAACATGCACCATGGAGCTCATCAATAAGCTCATCTATACGAGGTATGGGGTACTTGTTTTTGATGGTCCTCTTATTCAGGACTCTGTAATCTATGCACATGCGAAGGGTACCATCCTTCTTCTTCACTAAAACAACTGAAGAAGCGAATGGTGATTTATTAGGTCGAATGTGACCCATAGCAAGCAACTCCTTGATAGTCTTCTCTATCTCGTCCTTAAGCTGCTTAGGATGCCTGTACGGAGTAATCATGACGGGCTTAGCGCCCTCCTCAAGTTCTATAATGTGCTCAATACCCCTGTCTGGAGGTCTCCCTAGTGGAATATCACTGAAAACCTTCTCATGCTTAACTCTCAATTGTTGAATGTCAGGATGATACTCGGCCTTATGCCGTCCCTGCTAAATAGGTGTCAATGTGCACTCGGCAGCCCACTCTACCATGTCATGTCGCATGAGTCTCTCCATCCGACGGAAGGAAATAGTCTTGACATTACTGTCCCGAATGGCCTTCAGGATATGTGTCTTCCCATCCACATCAAACCGAATCTCCATGTCTTTCAGACGAAGAGTGACTTCCTCAAGGGAATGAAGCCACTTCATGCCCAAGACTAAATCGATATCTCCCATGTTCACCACGTAATAATCAGCCTTGAATTCATAGTTATTCAAGTGCAAGGGGAGATCCTTAATTATACGATCACACCTGAGAGTGTAACCATAGGCCACCTTAACCCTAATGCCTTCGAACTCCTCAGTTATGAGTCCGCGCTTCTCCACAAATCTAGCATCAATAAAATTGTGGGTGGCTCCTGTGTCAAGAAGGTGATAACCCTTTGTCCTGCCAAAACTCCACGAAATCTAAATGAACCCTCCTACTGAATGCTAGACAATCGTGCCTCCTGAATATAGAGCTCTAAATCTACCTCTGCCTTAGGCTCTGAAGCCTCTGATTCTGACTCCTCAGAGCTCTCCTGCTGTTCGGAACTCTCAGATTCCGAATCCTCGTAATAAGCCCACATTACTCGATTGGCCTTACCCTTAGGCCGCAAGGGACAATAATGGTTAGCATCGTAGGGACCTTTGCAGTAGAAGCAAAGCTTCTTCCTGCGTAAATCATTAAGAGCCTCGCGATCCAAGGGTGCTGCTGATTTACCCTTCGAATCACTCTTAAAATCAGATCTCTCCTTATTTTTATTAAAACCCTTATTGTCTCTGAATGAAGAAGTGTTTCTGGAGTTGAATTTGCTAGATGGTGTTGCAAATTCCATGCTGCGTGCCTTCTTCATAGCTTCCTGTAGCGAAGGCGGATCAAATGCTTTGATCCAACCTCTCAATGGTTCCAACAGTCCCTCCATGAAAAACACTACAAGACACCTCTCTGATATATTAGGAACCATAATTGACAGTCGCTTGAAGTCACCTATGTAAGACTCCAAACTGCCACTCTGTCGCAACTGAGCCAAATCTCTGAAATAAGATTCTGGATCCTTCTTGTCAAATCGTTCCACCAACCTGTCAACGAACTCCTAGTATATGGTGATACGATCGTGCTGGAGTGTCACCATCCCGTGATGCCACCAATCATAAGCTGCTCCCTCAAGATGCAATGTAGCATACCTAATAGCATCCTCCTCAACCATAGGACGCAATGTGAGGAAAGTATCAAGTTTACTGATCCAGGCTTGTGCTGTGACCTTGCCACTACCGTCAAACATAGCTAGAGTAAGTCTGTTTGTGGCATGCTTCAGATCGCTATTATTATTATGTCTAGGCCTCCAATCCTGTCGGCCCCTGTGATGCTCTCTCCTCTGTGTGATGAATCTGTCAAAGGTAATCCTCTCTCTGACCTCAGGTGGTACTAACTCCCACTCATCGTTCGCTGCCATAACTGTGTCAGCGAACAAACCCTCATGCTCCTCACCTGCAATAGCCTCATCGGGCTCCTGTCTCAAAAAAGTAGGCCTAGTTGGCCTGTCTGCTGTCTGTGAAACAGTCCTAGGTGCTCTCCGTGAACCTGTATCACTCCTGTTCTCGTCACGATGTGGTGACGATCTCCTCGGCATACCTAACCTCTGGATTGCCACTGTCAACTGCTGTAGTACATCGGTGGCCTGCTGTTGACCTGCCCGTAAATCTCTAAGAGTGTGTAGAACCTCTGCATCATCCTGATCCCTAGGGTTTCGAGGAATATCTGTTCTGTCAGCCATGGTACCTGGCTGCCTGTTCGATCCCTACTCCCTGTCAATTAAGGCTCTCTTGCGAGTGTAATATCTGTGAGGCCCAACTTCTTGTGGCTGCATAAGAATGCTAAACCTCAGGATGGTAGGATTTAGCTCTGATACCACTGTAGAAACCCCTGTTCTCACTGACTTCTGAATCTGTTTGATTTTGCTTGTTTTTGAACGTTTTTGGTTTTTTGGGTTTTTGTGCATAAATTGAAGAAGTGTGATTTTGAAAGAATTTGCTAATAAATTCAAATAAAATATTGCAATGCTAGAAATGACGGAAACTACTGGATCTAATGATGCCAGGCTGTTTATTGATCTTCTATACTTATTACATCTGAGATCTGATAACATGCAATCTAAAAAGCAACAACATTATTGATAAAAAAACCTAGAATTTGTAGGATATGCGTCCATGTTGATGAAGCCAAAATGCCAAGAATGAAAGCGCTTGGCTCAAGATGAAGTAGTACAGCCTTTTGATGATGGTACGGCCCTGCAGCAGAAATGTACAGCTCTGTAACAGCAGCAAGCAAATAAAAGTACGGCCTTTATTTGATGTGTCCAGATCTCAGGAAATAGGCGCCTAAAATAAAAAATCTCTTCCGGATAGATTCCAAACTGAAAACCCTGAATGATGCAATCTCTGATGAAGTTTTGTGATAAGCTCTGAATGAAGCTACCTCTCTGAAAGCAATAAATCAGTTGGTATTTCACAGCCTCTGAACTGCAACACTGAAGATGGCTCGTTCTCCAATGCCAAACGAAAATTGGAACCCTTGGCTCTGTTCTCAGAAGGACTTAGCAAAAATTGATTTCATAACATAATGAGCTCTTCACAATGAAAATTCCTTATATTCTCAAGAGGGTCGACTTTTTCCTCAAAAGGCATCATTTAAATAAAATTGAATTTTAACTTTTAATATTTCCAAAGTCTCGAACGCACTTTTAATTATAAATTATAATTAAGAAGTGGCCCCTCTTCAATGTTGGTCGACCCCTTGAATAAATCACTTAAGTTATAATATTAAATAATATTATAACTTTATAATATAAGCTTCAAATAATTAATATTTAATTTGATAATTAAAATATTAATATCTCCCTCAAAATACGTTCGATTCACGAACCGTCTAAAGCTGGTGAATAAGTGATTGCATTTGCACACGACCAAAACATACTGCTAAAATGTAAAGATTGCTCCATTTGCGAATGACATTACTTACAAAGTAGCAAGTTAGGCAAATGATGTCACGGAATATTGAGCAAGCTGGTAAATTAGAGCAATCCGAAGCCAAGCCAAGCTCAACAAAGACCCTCCTATCATCCTATCTGACCTCTGAGGGTCATAATAGACTAATCGGTAGCTCTGAGAGATATCAACTAGAAGGGGACATTACAATTAACCCCTAAAAAAATAAAAACAGCAAATAGATTATCATGTATAATTTTTTTTTGTGTGATTGCTACTTACCCCCATCAACTCCTCTCCATTTTTGATGAATGTCTCATCTAAAACGATGGCAACAATCCTCTCCCCTTCAGGTCTATTGGAAAATGAGGACTCCTTCCAAGCATCAGACACAAACATTTGCTTGAGATGATCAATGGCACCAAGAATGCTTTGCAATGTGAGGAAGTGGCTAGCAAATCGTGTCACTCCAACTCGCACAAGGTCCTGGCCATTTGTGAATTTCCTCATCAAAGAAAGCACCCAAGTATGGTTGTAGATAAATTTTGTAATGCTTTTTGCATCTTCAACCACTCTTTTGACCCATGAAATCTTCCCAATGTCCTCTAATAACAGGTCCAAGCAATGTGCAGCACATGGAGACCATGCAATTGTGGGATACCTCTCCATAAGTAGCCTACTTGCAGCTACATATGCATCTGCGTTGTTCATAATAATTTGGACAACATTATCAACTTCAACCTCCTGGACCACCCCATCTAATAGATTGCATAAAGTCTTAGTATTTTTGACTTCATGGGAAGCATCTATTGATTTTAGGAACACCAATCCACCATTAGAGGCCACTAAAAAGTTTAAGAGTTCTATTTCGTCCATCTATCCACCCATCAGATAAAATGTTGCAACCTTTTCTTCGCCAAAATTTTATTTGCTCATCAACCACAAGCCGTGTATTCTTTACGAATTCCTCTAGCAATGGCCCACTCAAATCTCTAGTTGATGGGGTCTTAAACCCCTTTCCTGCAACTGTAAGGGCATTCACCAAACCTTCCCAATATGGGCTACTTGCCACATTGAAAGGTAAATTATTGTAGTACCAAAATTTTGTTGCTACTATCCTAGCTTCATGATGCTTTTCCTTATTCCAATTGGTACCTTCAAGTGAAGGTTGTGCTCCTAGAACATTACATGGAATAAAATAATTTGATCCTAATGAAGGACCCTAGCCAGCACCAGGAGTAGAAAAGGAAGCCTCAGGACTCTCACCAAAAGATGAATGCGGACCACGGATGCTTGGACTTGGAGTACCATGGGGCATAGATGGTGTAGAAGGGGATCCACTCCTTCATTTGCTTGCTAAGGAATCCTTTGTTTTTGTCTTTCATCTTTTTTAGCTCATAATCCAGTAAAGAGACCTTCATCTCTCCTAATAATCTCGGGGTAGTCTTAGAATCCCTCCACATTTGCGGGTATTCTTGCAAGGTGGTATTTTAATCTGTTTACTCCTCCTATCATCCATTTTGGCATTGATTACATGTCCACTTCCACCATTTTTATTTCACAGGTATTCCATACTTCCATCGCAGGGCTCTTTTCTCATTCCCTTTGGATTTGAAGACGACATTGTTTAAGTTCAACATGGAAAAAAAAAAAAATCAGCTAGGGTTTGCTAAAAAATCAGCAAATAAATGTGATTCAAAGTTTCAAACAATTGCAAAAAAAAAAAGAATGCAAAACGAAGCTAGAAATAATAGGAATTAGGCTATTAAGGAAAATAGAAAAAAATTTGGCAGCATTTCCCCTTATTTTTCTTGATTTTTTTGATTTTGAATGCAAGAAAACAAAAAAAGAATTGTTAGATCACTTACCTGACTCTATTTTGATCTTTTTAGCTCGTTCTCCTGGCTTCTTTCAACCCCAAATCAATTTGCAAACTTGTATTTCACAACCTTGAGTGTTAAAATGAAACAAAAAGTAAAAAAAACATGGGTTTTGACCATTTTAACTCAAGCCGCTACAAAGAGTCACGGGTTGGGACTCGAGTCGACCCTCGGGGAGCTTGGCGAGTCGAGGGTTGGACCTGGGAGTCCCGACCCAAGACTCTCCTGGACTCAACTCCCGAGTCTGTGGCGAGTCAACTAGGCTGGCTAACAGACTCCCGAGTCCGTTGAGTCCACGGCGAGTCCGTAAACTATGTCCCAAACCAACTCAGCTACCACATCATCTAATCCTCGAATATCAACTCATCTGTACCTATCCACCAACCACCTGGATCCCAAATGATCCAAAAAAGAACTCCAACCAACAACTCCTATATACAGCTAAAGCCTCTGACACTGTGAAGTCCTATCAGTCTGTGAGGCCAACTATCCAACAAGAAAACTTCTGGATCCCAAACCTGTATATCTGCCCCACCATGCCGACTCCAAGTACTGCAATGATAATCTTCATGCATCCAAACTCTCCAAAATCAATCTCCACCTAGATCACATGAATAAACTGGAAGTCCGTCCATCTCATCACCATTGGACTTCCGCTATGCCACTCTAATCCCCTCTAGAGTCCATGTCTCGAGCTCCTGCTACAAGAAACGTCCAACTAGAGAACTCAAAGTGAGAGACTTGTCAAACTTGGACTCATCGTCTGAAATCTAAAACATGTCACACAAGAGTGAATCCGAACATCCTTTATTCCACCCATCTCTCTGTCTCATCAAAGTCATGGTCAAATCCTATGTATGTGGGTTGAATACAAACTGATGAGCACACCTCAAGATGCAATTGAGGTGAAACTCACCTAATTGCGCCAATGGAAAACCCGAATGGTCAAGTGTACTCCATCCTGAACGGCAATCATCAAAAGAAGACTCACAACTCAAGATAGGATGAGTTGGTCTTGCAACAACATCATCAAGACCTCTCCCACAAAGCAATTGCAAGTGTCATGTCTCACCTTCAGGAGTGAGAAGAGTACAAGCATGAATGCCATCTATTGCCTGGAAAGAGGTTGGAACAATGTCCAAGTCCAACATGCAAGCCCCAAAGGAAACCATCTCCTTCTAATAAAACTATCCCATGTCGGCTTCCAAAGTACCGAAGAAGATAATATCACCCGAATTTGTAGCTATGACTAATGTATCTGTATCATCAATCCATTTCACACCAAGAGGTCTCTTGTGGATGTGAAGAACGCCAATCAAGGTGCATAGAAACATATACCAACATCTGAAAAGTTGTCGACATGAATTTGAACAGCACCCTGTATCTTGTGAATCAAGTCCATGATGGAGCGAATAGTATCTCGGCTACCCATAGGTGAGAAGAACTCATCATCACTCCATCCTCCAACTCCAAAGTGACCATCCCAATCACTCCTCTCCATACCAAAAGCTGCTGCCCTCAAAGTGTCACCTGACAGAACTCCATCCAGCAAAGGAGGACAGCCATCAATCCACTGAGTAGGAAGTAAAATCCGAAAGGATGGTGCTGGAGTACTGCTACCAACATGTCTATCTCCAACCCATAGACTGAAACCAATCGGCAACTCAATCATGTACCCCTCTCCAACTAACTCCTCATGCCCTTAAAACACATAAGGCACTGCACCTGTATCCTTAATGTGACTGCAAGGAGAACCCACGTCACTATCCTCAACATGTGCCTTGGCTGCCATAGATAACTGAGACTCGGCTATACATAATGAATCTCGGACCAAACTCAACTCTAAGCAAACCTCATCAACATGACTCTCCGAATCCTAATGAGCTAGCTAAGTACTCCTCAAGGAATCACTGGTAACCATAAGCTCGTGAGTAAACTTATCTACTTCATCTCCCTTCCTTCTCAAGGCATCTGAATAGACCTCAACGAGGTTGAAAGGTGATCACGGTCTAAAAGAAGGTGCAAATAGTGTGTCTTCATTGTTCCCATACCTTCTTTGATTTCCTACAAGCTGTCATGAGAAGACTATGCTTCCAATCCATTTTGTCTTCTCTCCAACTGAACCATCCAAAGGTGATTCTCAATTAGTTTGTGCATTTTGTCGTGATGTGATAATGCTGCCACAATCCCATCCTCATTCACCTTCAACTAGCTCCTCAAACTGTGCGAACTATGGGGTGCATGACTAGATTCTATTCCACATGGAGAAGCTTCTAATTGTGCCTGACATTATTTTTTTACAAAGTCCTATATGCTTTCATTCTGAACTGGAATTAAGGCAGCGCTAATTCCATCTGTAAAATCATCATCAATGCCCTTGTAACATACAAGCTAATCTACAATTTAATAATGGTAACTAGCTACCAGTTCCAGCTAAAGTGTAACTAACTAATTTTCCTTACAAGAGTTTTCTTTGCAATAATAAATAGGAAAGATATTTAATCTGAGCATTAACTACTCTAACATTCAATAACTAACTTCTAGTTCCTTTTTTTTCAATTTCAGCTGAAATGGATTGATAACAGTTTATATAAATGAAAACAACAGTTGGTTATGAACTAACTTTTCCATTAATTACGGAATGAAAAGAGCATGTAAAACAGCAGTGAAATAAACATTATGAAGTAAATATATTTGAAGTAAAGACAGAGAGTTACGAGAAAGTACAGCCTGAAGGCTTCCTACTAGAATGCTTGAAAAAGACTCTGTTTTTGAGGGAAAAAGAAACATCATCAAGGGCTTTTCCACCCAACCAAAGACCTACTAGCCTCCCGTGTTTCATCAACTGAAGAAACCCGACCCTTCACGAGGGGCACCCTATAAAGGATTTCACAAATTACCATCATGCCATCTGAGTCTGGTGTCAAGAACCTATACTACCTCGATCAATCTCTCACTATAGGTTCTCCTAGCTAGAAAGACCGTTCTGACCAGGGGTATATCCGACTCTTGATGGCTGATTATTCCTTTTACAAAACATCATAACTTTGGCCAAGGATTTAATAAATACGACACATTTCTTGTGCCATCAGCACTCTCACCCTTACTCGGCATTATTACATTTGGCATTTGAGTTTATATAATCATTGACCCGACTCATAATTCGTTCCTTTACAATCAGAGGTAATAAGTTCAATTCTTACTTACAAGAAGAGAGAAAAGTAATCCTTCGACGGTTCTGGATAGAATCCAACAGATAGCTTAAGTTCCATTTATTTAAAAACAGAGATAGAGCTTAATGATCCGACCAAGTTCGAGGCTTAATAACAAAGTATGGTGTAGTCTTCGACTTAAGCAATGACGGAAGAAAACACAGAGCAATACGCGTGCAAGATCGGATAAACAAGTTAGGTTCATAACTAATAAGGGGAAAAGTAGTTCGACGGACCGAGCACTGAGATTTTGCATGGATTCGATAACATTATACTTCAAACAAGACGTGAATTCAATGAAAATGCTAACCTTGCATGTCGATTACAAGAACGATGTAAAGGATTTTTCAATGCTAAGACTTAACAAATTAAAAGACACACATTACGTGCCTGGAGATGCGAATCTACAGCTCGAGGATTCTTTTGGCGTCTTCTCCCAACAAACAGGATGAAAGCTATAGATAATTCGATTCTTCACAATCCAAAGAAGAGTGATTGTGACGGTTTTCTTAAGAGCATAGAATGTTTCTTTTTCTCACATCTGAATAACAGTGATGAATGCAAGAAGATGGCACTCGGCCAAGGAAAGTGAGACAGAAAATGCAACAACAGATTGTCGACTGAATGAGAGGAAAAGAAGAGTGAGTATGAGGTGAATGCAAAAGTGAAGAATGCCTTCCAAAAGATTACCCAAAGGCAAACAAGACTCCCTGATATGCATCTGCATGCCTTTTCTCTTGGGCATTTCAATAAAGAAAGGTGGCAAGGGTGGCGAAGAGTTACCCCATCCAACCACTCCCATGGCAAGAGTTACCTCGACTCAATTATTCATCACCACTTAAAGATTGATAATAACATCGGCTTAATATTTTTAATTCATTACTAACTCCCAAGGTGCGCTTAAGGCTAAATACATGACTTCTAAAGGAGAACAATGATGTTCAATTAAAGTTGACTTGTTTTAAAATTATTTAATTAAGTGAGATATATCTCAAGGTTACGACTTCAAAGTAGCCACCTTACACCAACTCATGACTTGATGGTAATTTGTTCCTTTATAGACTATGACCTCTCCTTGATGATATTTCCCTTGCCCTCAAGGTGTTGACAATCCTGCATCCACTTGACAAAGAAATAGGGTTAGACCGTTCTTTGTATCATTTTTAAAATAAAAACATATCAACACATTCACATATATATATAAGGAAATCATTCATAGTTGCAGTTATAACAAATAAATTAAAAATTCTTTAACCAATTTTCACATTCTCATGAAAGGTAGTTAATCACAACTAACATAACGACCATATTATTATTGCCATAATCTTGTTCAAAACAAAAGGGATGTAACATACTTCTCCCCTTAAGAATCATCATCCCCAATGATTATTTATTTAAAGGTTCAAGTCTAAAATCATAAATATATAGAGTTCTTAATTGTTCATAAAAAGATAAGGAAACTTCTGAAGGATTTCATCATAATCCTCCCATGTAGCATTTTCTTCTGAATACTAGTCCCACGGGACCTTGCATTGTATCACCTCTCGGTTACGTAAGCATAGCTTATGTACCTCAAGCACTCTGAGTGGCTCAATTGTGATCACCCCAGTATCCCACACCTGCAAGGAATTCCAGTCAATCATATGGTCAAATTCTGCATAGTACTTCTTAAGATAGGAGACATGAAATACATCATGCAATCTGGCAAGAGCCAGTGGTAGAGCAATTATGTATGCTACCGGGTTGATAACTTCTAGGACTTCAAAAGGTCCTACATATCTCGGGGCTAGTTTAGAGGTTTTTCCAAATATGATAGAGCTCTTCTGAGGTTTAACTCGCAAGAGAATTTTCTCTCCAACCACAAACTGTCTAGGGGTTCGTTTTGCATTAGTGTAGCTCTTTTGTTGATAATTAGCTTCCTTCAACCTCTATCTAATTAACTTAACCTGTTCCTCCATTTCCTGAAGCATCTCGGGTCCTAGAATGATCCTGTCCTCCATTTTGTTCCAACTAATAGGTATTCTACATTTCCTGTCGTATAGTGCTTCAAAGGGTGCCATTTTGATAGTTGATTGATCTGAATTGTTATTGTTAAAAGCAAATTCTACCAATGGTAAATATTCTTCCCACATATATTGCTGGTCCATGCAGTACATTCTTAGTAGGTCTTCCAAGGTTTGATTTACTCTTTCCGTTTGTCCATCTGTTTCAGGATGATAAGTTGTACTAATATTTAGTTGAGTTCCCAAGGTAGAAAATAGAGTTTGCCAAAACCTGGATGTCATCCTGGCATCCCAGTCGGAAATAATCTTTTCCGAAACTCCATGAAGACGGAAAATTTCTTGTACAAACTTTCGAGCAATCACAGACGCCCCATCTGTCAAATTTTTGGGTATGAAATGTGCTACTTTGGTGAGTCTATCCACTACTACCAGTATTGCATTATGTCTACTCCTCGTCATCGGTAAACCCTGTACAAAATCCATAATGATGATTTGCCATTTCCAATCTGGTACACTGTGAGGTTGTAACAATCCTGCTGGGTGTTGGTGCTCCACCTTAACCTTCTAACATTCAAAACATCCTGCAACAAATCTAGCTGCATCCTTTTTCATTCCCTTCCAAAAATATAAAGGTTTAACATCGGCCAACATTTTGGTTACCCCTGGATGACCTAAGTATGGTGTTGTGTGAACCTCCTTCCATACCAACTTCCTTAGTTCTGTTGAGTTTGGTACATAGATCCTGCCCTTATATCTCAAAAGTCTATCTACTTCAATCTGGAAACCCTCATATTTAGCCTCTTGTGAGTTTGCATGTAGAGCTTCACGAACTTGCAGGTAGAATTCATCTTCACTCAATTTCTGTAGTACATGACCTCTAAAATTTGTATTAATTGACACCATGGAAGTTATATGTTTCTGCCAACTCAGTGCATCGGCTACACTGTTCTCCTTGCCCTTAATGTAACTGACCTCAAAATCATAAACTGAAATTAACTCCATCCACCTCCTTTGGTGAGCATTTAAATTAGGCTAAGTGAATATATACTTTAAACCTTGATGATCCGATTTGAGTTCAAAAGTCTTCCCTAACAAGTAATGTCGTTACATTTGTAGGGCATGCACAATAGCTGCTAACTCCAGATCATGAGGTGCATAATTTTGCTCATACTGCTTCAACTTTCGCAATTCATAAGCCACTACCTTCCCATCTTGCATTAATACTCCACCCAAACCTTCATTAGACACGTCCGTTATAACTGCAAAATGACCATTAGGGTCTAGTACTACCAAAATTGATGCAATCATTAATTTTTCCTTCAATGTATTAAATGCTTCTTGACATTTCTCTGTCCACTCGAATTTTTTTCCTTTTCTTTGAAGGGAGGTAATGGGGTGAGCGATCCTAGAGAAATTCCGAACAAACCTTCGATAATACCCAGCCAAACCCATGAAACTTCTAACCTCGTGCACATTTTTCGATACACGCCATTCCACCATAACTTTTATCTTTGTTGGGTCCACTGCTATTCCTTTAGCTGATATTATATGCCCCAAGTATTGTACCTCTTTCTGAAAGAAACTGCATTTTGATAATTTTCCATAAAGTTTATGTTCTCTCAATTGTTGGAGGACCACCCGAAGATGCTAAAGATGCTCATCCTCGTTTTTGGAGTAAATAAAAATGTCATCGAGGAAAACCAACACAAATTTGTTTGAAACAATCACAGAAAATACTGTTCATTAGGTTCATAAGCGCAGTTGGGGCATTGGTGAGACCAAATGGAAAAATTGTGAATTCATAATGACCATACATAGTTCTGAAGGCCGTTTTATGAATGTCTTCTTCTTTCAACCTTAACTGATGATATCCTAACCTTAAATCTATCTTGGAAAACACTGTTGCACCTTCATTTGATCGAAAAGATCGTCTATTCTAGGCAAGGGGTATTTATTTCTGATGGTGAGCTTATTCAGCATATGGTAATCTATGCATAGGCAAAGCGTCCCATCCTTCTTGAAAAATATTACTGGTGCTCCCCATGGTGATACGCTAGGTTGAATCAATCCCTTATCCAATAATTCCTACAATTGTGCCTTTAGTTTAATTAGTTTCACGGTGGTCATACGATACGGTGCCTTAGAAACAAGTTCAGCCCCTGGAACTAAATCTATAGAGAAATCAAACACCCTTCTTGGTGGTAAACCAAGTAGTTCCTCCGGAAACACATCCTAGTACTCCCGAAGGTAGGGATATTTTTCAGCAAAAGTTTTCTTTCTTAAAGTCAGTTTCCATTTCCTCTTCCTTACTCTGTGTGTGCATTATCATGTCATCATAATATATGCTTTCCTTGTATTCCCTAACTTCTTCCATTTTAACTGCAAATATTTGACATCCTTTCTTTTTATTTCTTTTTAACTGCATGGCTGAAATTTGTCGTACCTTAACCTCTTGTGGTACTCCTTGAATACACACCGATTTTCCTGAGTCATCCACACACTCCACTGCCTTTGCAAAACAATCAACCTTGGCCCTATGCTCTCTTAACCAATTCATTCCAATGATCACATCATAGGAACCCAGAGGTGCCATGTAAAGGTTAATTTTTGTGGTGAAGCCTAGAAGTTCTACCCTAGCTTCAAAAAGACACTACTCTACCTGAGCTCTCGTCTGATTAGCATATTCAACCTGTTGATGATATTTAGTAGCGGCAGGCCGATCCTTCCATACCCACGCACAGATTAAAGACAATTTAAATGATAGCTTGAAACGGCTATTTAAATTGTGTAGATTATTTCCTATGAAGTGGCACGACTTTTCATTTGGGCCGACATAAGACATTTGAAGTGACACGTCTTTCATTAAATATAATTTAATGTTTGTTTATTTTTGGAAAGTCGTCACACTCCTTCAAGGCCGACTTCTCTTCTTGGTGAAACACAATGTCAAGAGGCACGAATATAATAAAGCTTGTTATCACGGAATCTAGCAGCGCTCATTCCACGGATAACCCCCCTACGAAACTTGTCCGTTTCCTAGGATTCGTGAAGTTCAAGTACGCATAACGAAGTGATTTTCAAGCCACCTCGAAATGCGTTCCGAAGTCTCGAATAGTCAATTCGAGCATTCCCCCATGTTCGCTTCGCGAAGACCTTCGAAACGAGCTCCTTCGCGAAGTCTCACTGTTCGTACTTAGCGAATTGTGAAAAATGCAGTGGCACTGAAAAAGTGCGCTCCTGCCCTGAAGCCAAAATTGGCTAAGTCTGGAAAATGCAAGGGCGCTAAAATTTAGCGCCCCTGCATGAAGTGACTTTTTCCAAAATGTAATAGCTCTAAATTTTAGCGCCATTACACTTTTTCCTGACACTTAAACTTTTTCTGGCCCTGGCGCGTTTCTTCATCTTTTTCGCGTTCTTCGTCAATCGTGCCACTTTTCGTGCCTAAATTTATTGCTCGACTTGAGTTAGGTTTTTGATTTTCCTTTTCACTTAAAAGTGTCTTTGTTCGCCATTTTCATTGTTTATGGTCTTTGTTCTTCTTTTCTTCTTGTTGGGCGAGTTCTTCTCAAGCTGCAATCACGTGTTTTGGAAATTCAAAGTTCTTCTCTAGCATTTTTCGCGTTTCATCTTTGTAAGTTGTTACCCTTGCTTTCTCTTTATTCTCCAATTTCAATTGCAACTCTATGCAGACAAACACTTTGCAAACCCCGAGCGCCGTTTTCATTCACCATTACATCCGTTTTCCAAAATGTGCTCAAGATGTTGAAGCGCCAAAATTTAGCGCCATGACATGTTGAAAATGCCAGAATAAATTCTAACTCTGAAAAGTGCAAGGGCGCTAAAATTTAGCGCCCCTGCATCAAAGACTGAAATCTCCAAAAATGTAAGGGCGCTGAATTTTAGCGCCCTTACACTTTTCACAATCTTTTTCCTGACTTAGTCATTTTTTGTGCAATGGAGCTAAATTTTAGCACCTTTACACTTTTCTTCCAGACTTAGTCATTTTTTGTGCAATGGAGCTGAATTTTAGCACCTTTACTCGAACCAGATCATTTTGTGCAATGAATTTTGAATTTGCTTTCTTTACATTTTGAGTTTTTAACCTGAACAAAATTACTCGTTTCCAAATTCAGAACCCCATTTCTTAGAAGCTCCTTGCTCCGTTTCAAATTGCCGCTTGTCATCCGCTCCGCTTCCCAATGCTGCATTTTCTGCTAACGCCTGTTGATTCACCATCCTTGCAGTTTCTCTCCAGATCTCGTCAAGTGATCCCAAAGGTGACGTCCTTTGATCTTGGTTCTTCCAAATAAAAAGTTCATCACGGGGAGACCGGGGAAGAGGCCGTAAGCTCAGCCCAAACGAAAGAAACATGAAGAAGCTTCATGTTCTCCAGTGTTAGACATTTCTGGTGCATCCCATTATGCATCTTGTAAATATTTCTCGACATTTTCGAATGTCTTATTGTAAATTGTAATTACACCAAGTCCAAAGATGTAATATTTTGAAAACAAATTACACTTTGACTTTGGTCAAAGTTAGGTGAGATCTCCTAAAATCGCTCACCTAACTCTCCCTGATTTTCTCAATCTCTTTCCTTATTTTGCTCATCCCTCTTTCTATATAATGTGAGGGATTTTTCATTGTAAATTATCTTTTAGTCTTTTGCAACGAAGTGCTGCCCTTTTGTAAGCAAACTTGTGAAACTTTGCGTTCATATTTTGTGAATGAGATTCAATCAATAAAGGAAAGGATTGCAAGCCAAACTTTGTGTTGGATTCGATACTTTTGTAAGTTGATTCGATTTGGTAGTGATTAGTTCAAGGAATCTGAAAGACTCTAAGTGGTTGATGTAAACTTTGTGTTACATCTATTATTTAGATTGCATTGTTATTTTGTTTATCATTGGTTGAGTGATCTATAAGACTTTGCGCTTATAATCATTCATGCTCATGCATGTTCTTGTTGGATAATCTATGAGACTTTGTGCTTATAATTATTCATTCTCTTGAATACTTGTGAATCTACAAGACTTTACTTGTAATCGTTAGGTGCTCGTTAAACATTTGGTTGGATACCTGAACTTTGTGCTTGTAATCGTTCATATTGTTCGAAAAGAATTGTTGCGTCTAAGAGACTTGTGCTTCTAAACGCCGCCGGTGTATGCAGATCGACCACTGATAAAGCTGGGAAAAACTTGGCCGTGACTTTCCCATTTGACTTTTCTTTTGTTTGTTGTTAATTATACACGAGCCTCTTAAAGCAGCTTTGACAAGATAGAGATATTGGCATTACTGCTGGTTGTTAGTTTTTAGTTATCAAGAATTCGGAACTTCCAACACGTGAAACATTGTAAACATCTTCTCTGAAAAAAGAGAGAAGTATGAATGTAACACACCCCCCCCACTCCGTGACTTTCGTGTACATTGTGTAATTACTTTTGTGATTTACTATTGTTTCTCTTAGCAGTAAGAAGGGTGCCTCCCCTTTCCGAGAGGAGAGATTCACATCTCACATAGCTGTGGCTGAAGTCCAAGTTGTGTAATCTGTCGAAAGTTGATTACATAATTTTCACCCAACAAAGCTGACTTCTCTCATTGGATGTGTCTCTTCTTCTCCTTTTGTATATATACTAGATGAGTTCTATTCATTCGACAATCAATTAAGAAGTTTATTATTATTCTGTGAAGTGCGAATTACTTCCCAGGCAGTTCTAGTTCTTTACTTGAGGAGAGATTAATTCTTATAGCCGGCTGAGATTATCTTCAATCTGATAGTTCACAGAATCATATTGTAGTGCATGTGTTAGGCCTTCATTTTTTTGGCCTCTATTGTAAGAGTGACTTCAATATTATTCAATATATAAGAGATATATTGTTGCTGGGTTTTTTCTCCCTCAAGAGGAGGGTTTTCCCAGGGTATCTGATGTGTCTTTGTGTCTGATTTTGAAGTAATTTTCTGTGCATTTATATGATCATTAAAATTTACACAACCGTCCATGGTTTGGCCATGAACCCGGTTCTTTTAGGAAATCTACCAAGCAATTTAGGGGATATGAAACATTCAGTGGCTCTGGTGTCTATTAAAATGGTTATTAGGTTCCCGTATAGCATACTTCTAGTCTCAATGGGTGTGGCTTGATATTCCGCCTGCTTATTATCTACTACTACATGAATCCTTTGTTGGAAAGTTGTCTATTGAGGTGGTAGAGGCTTACGTTGTTGCTATCCATTTTGATTCCTGGTAGGGCATTGGTTAGAATAATGCTCTCCTCCACATGTAAAATATCCCCCTGGTGGTCCCTTCTTTTCTAAACCTTTGTTTGAATTAACTTCATCCTTCCTAGTACTGTTATTGCCCTTCTTATCCTTCTTGTAATCATACTGATTGTTCTTCTAGCCCTTCCTTTTGAAATTTTGAGACAACTAGTTCCATTTGACTTTGTTGCGGTTTTTATCCCTAAAGGAATCATCATTTTTCAACCTTTGCTCTTATCGAACAGCTTTTTTGTATGCTTCATCCATAGTTCGTGGTGCCAAAACATCCACTGGACCCCCTATAAGGTTGTTCAACCCCAATATGAACTTCCGAACACGAAAGTTTTCATCCTGTTGGTATTGCGGAACATATTTTAACAGACAAGTATACTTTTCCCAATACTCATTAACAGTTAAGGGTCCCTGCCTGAGATTTTCAAAGTCCAACAGCTTTTGATTGTAAATTAACTATGGAAGCCATCTTTGACGAAAAATTCTCACAAACAGATCCCAAGTCATTTCTCCTACTACCAGACCCATTTCGGCCCTTTTATTTTCCCACCAACTAGCAGCTTCTCCTACCAATTGATAGGCTGCCCAAGCTGCCTTGGAATTATCAAAGTAATCCCCTAGCTCAAAATACTTTTCCATTTCAATCAACCATACCTCGGTGGCATCTCCTGAAGCAAAGCCCTCAAACTTAGGGGTGTTGGAGTGCAGTTAAAACTAAGAGAGGGGGGGGGAGCAGGGTGAATCAGTGTTAACTAACAAATTAAATTTTTACTTTTTAAACAATGATTAGATCATGAATGAACTTATGCTAAAAATACGAAATTAATAGATAATGAACAAACACATTTAAAAGATTCACATAGAGTTTCTCTTGAGTGGATACCCTCCTGGGAATAAAACCACTCGAACTTGGCCTCACTGGCCTTATCTGAAAAATATTCTTTGTACAAAGCCTCACTGGCTGATTTGTTTCACTGACAATGGTGCTATCTCACTGATAGTCTTATAATGTTGCTATCTCACTAATAGTCTTGTGAAAATGTACAAATATGAAGCAATTTAAATACAGAGTTGATCTCTGTTTCACTAATCACATCCTCTGTTTTGTCATGACTTCAAAATCAGAGTTACAATGTTCCAGATTACAAAACCAATATATATATTGTCTTTTCTAAAAGATATAATCTGTGTTTATCAAAACCTCTCATCAATCTTTTTGAATGAGCATTACAAATCATTTTACATGATCTTTGTTTTGAAACAAAGAACTTGTTTGAAAAACTATATGAGCAACTTCAATGAGAAAACCGAATCTGAAACTACCCTTGCTAGTTACAAAAACACATCTTTTTATGCAAGTCTTCAACTATAATCCCTCAGTAAACAATCTTGTTAAGAAACCATTAAGAGAAAAACAATATATAACTGTTACATAATCTATACAGCCGACAAACCATAATAATCTCACAAACAATGATATTCTACAAGACAGAAACCCTTATTCTTAACAACAAACTTGAAGCGGGGTTTTTAACAAAAGAACCATTTTGCACTTAAAAATCAAACCCTTAAACTCAACAAAAGGCCCGACCAAGATTTCTTTGTTTTTGAATCTTTTTAACAAACAAAAACATGTATTTACAAACCCGACACAAGGATAATCAAGAACGGTTTCTCTTTTTCGCTTCTTTAAACTAATCTTGACATAAAAGAAACATTTAAAAACTGTCAAGAAAGCCGTGAAGATTTGAAGAAAACAAAACATTATCTACATAGACCCATCATTAAGATGTGCACGGGTTACACAAACAAACTTTCAACCTATTAATAACTGTTTTAATCAAGAAAACACCAAGCCCAATAAACTCAAAGATCCCGATTCAACTAAACAGTATTAAAAACAAGATAGATCAGCACTTGGGTTAATATAGACACAAAGAAGCAAAATAAAGAATACACTTGATATCGGCACAACCAGAACGACACACTGTTGCTCTTTACTGATATTTTTTGTCTCCTCGCAAATCATGCAACCGACCTCTGGAACAAGCTTTGCTTACCACTGCCGCCATAATTAGGGTAACAAACCCTACCAATCAAAGAATGAATCAATTAACTATGCTCATCGAAGTCTCATAGAAGTTTCTTTACTTCGACATAATGACTTTTGAAGTCCGGGTATTATGATGGGAAATATTCCCATTCAACAAAAACAATAATCTCCACCGATAGTGCAATGATCACACTACATTTTGACTTTATAAAAAAACTATCATTGCAACTTTTTGTGTTGAATTATTATCATTGAGAAAATAAACTTTGCCACCAACAAATGATTTCATAATAATAATACCCATATTACACTTGCAATCACCAAACCTTATTTGTAGATGCACTATAGCAATGTGTTGCCTCATAAAAAAAATGCAATGTGTTGAACATGCTTTGGATAATCAACTTATTATTGCACCTAATCAATATTATCATGAAGCTTTAACATGTCAGGAAATAAACATGCAGATGGATATTATCACCTCAAACTAAACACTGATCATATGCCATATGCAAGTGATGATGCCAAGAGAGATCAGCATGAAAAAATAGACTAATGCAAAAAGACTAAACTAAAAGATCACCATGTGTATAGCCTGATACCTCAACCTTAGTGTTATGAGATTAATGCCAAATAATACTGAGGGATAACAAACTC
>VDFB02380742.1:0-26535 GCA_007258455.2 Sequoia sempervirens
TTATCTATTAACACTTGGTAGATTTTAATATACATTAAATATAATATTTTTTTAATACATATACCAATCATACATATATCATATTCTAATGACCTTCATATATTCGTGTTATTTTAATATATTTTACACAACCATTAGTTCCTAAGTATATTTTTTTCCTTATAAAATAACCTCTCAATAGCCCATGCTCTTATCTTTGTTATCACACATCTTACCATATCATATTTCACATATCTCCCATATCTCCATATCATGTATTCTAGTCCTATGTGGTACATATATGTTCATGGATATATAGGGGCATCCCCTCTTTTTTTCATCATTGGTATGCCTCTCTATATGTGCCACAAGTCAACTATAGGAACTACATTACTGATTTCATGGCTTTCAATGTCTTTAATAATTAGCTCCATCATTCTTGGGATTATTTTCACTATTGGTCTCTATTAGGTCATTCTTTTAGGGTTTCAATCTAATGGGATTGGTGCAACTCTATCATTCAAATATTTATCCCTATCTTAAACCATATATTTCCCTTAAGACGTGTTTTCTTTATTTGTTAGTGCTCCAAAAATATTGTTGGTAAAGTTATTCATTATAAAAAATTTCCCTCAAAACTATATAATAGAAAAAATGTTAACCAAAATCTATACAAACTCCTTTATTATGGTAAAAAAAACCATAGATATTAGCCTATTATAGTGTTTCTTCCTATAGGAGTTGAATATGATTATTGACGGAAATTATTAGAGTTTCACCCTTAGTCAGAGAAGAAGGTACAATTAAAGATCCTACTAGTTTTTGGGTATCTACAAGGAAGATCCTATTATTCAGGCTAATCATAAACTTACCATTTCTCTCAATTACTTCATTTAAGATGTGATACTATTTTTCTACTCTTGCAAGTGGTCTTATTGAGTATGAATATTCTCAATTTGTAGCCTTAGGGAGTCATTTAAGCCCTTCATTACATCATAGGGATTTGAGGCCTATATTATTTGGTTCTCCACATTATCTATTTGGATCTTTAATGCTTTGGTGGAGGTAGGCCAATTCAAATAATTTTTGTAAAATATGTTAATGTTATTTTAGGTTTATTTTATATTGGTGATTTCTTTGTCAAGTTCATAATATGTTTTTATTCTTAGCCCTAATCAATTCTAACTATTTACTCTTACTCTACCTAAATGTTCTCTTTTAAAATTTCTTTTTTCTTATCTTAACTTCTTATTTTTTTCTAGATATCCACTTTATCTTATGTCAAATTATTGTTCTAGCGGTCAAGATGCATCTGTAACAATTCATAGTATCTAAGATTAATTTTTTCCTTTGTTGTTGTGAATGTTTTATTGGTAGTTGGAAAGTGCATTAAAATGGGGAACAAAAAAGTGGTCAACCTTGATATTTTCAATAAATTGTAAATTGATTACATAAAGTGCATACAAGCCATAACACACGTACATTATAACAGATATGTATTAGTTTTGTAAGAATCAATATAAAATATAACATGAGTGCATTATGTATTACCTTAGTAGTCTTTCTCTAGAATTTTTGTGAATGATGTCTCCCATTTTGAATTGTTGAATTGGAAATATCTACACTAGGTCTACTTGGCATCCCAATTTAGTGGGAGTAAGGAATTCTTTTACTTTGTCCATAGGGTCCAACACATGTGATGAGAGTTTTGTCACAAAGATTTTCCTAGTGAGTGTTTGTTTAGAGATGCATATTCTTTCAAGTATCTAGGTGAAAATGAATAAATTTGGTGGTTGATTTCTTATTTGTATCCCTATTTCTATGACAAGTTAATCACTTTTGTAAGTTTGGATTTCTATACTCACATACATAGGAGGGATGATTTTATATTTATAAGACCCTTTTATTTTATAATAATAATTTTTTAAAGTTATATTTAAAGTGCATTATTTCATATGGAAGCAAGCTCATGCATATGCTTTTCTTAAATGATTAATCATAAACATTTCTTGAAATATATTTTTTTTGATGTCAATGTTCCCCCAATTCAAATACATTTTATCTTTGAATATCTAAAGAAACTCATAATAGAAGTGTGATATAAAGAGAAACCATCTTTCTTGCATATGTCCCTTGTATAATGTTATTTTCTATTTAAACATCACCTATTTCAATATTCAAACAATTAATATCAATTTTACATCTCATCTCCACCAAAAAAGATAAATAATTATCCTTCTTTTATTGACAAAAAATTACTTGACCATTAAATTGAACCATATTTAAGAACAACCCACTATAATATCCAATATACCTATTATGAAACCTCCTTGAAGCATATGCTCAAGTGAGAATATTGTTATGTGCATCATATGACTGGCTCTATTTTGGTTCTACTCCATGCTCCACATGCCTCTAAAACTATACAGATTTGTTCGATTGCTATCTCTGCTCACACCATCTAGTACCCAATGATCATGAGTTTTAAAAACATCTTGTGAGATCCACCTATTACTAATCCTTTCCATTCTATTGCCATTCTTTCTGTATAGTTAGATTATCAAACACATGACAATACACCCATTATGCTTAGAAGACCTCTAGGGATCCAAACCTAATTTCCACTTCATCTTTAGCACACAACATTGAGTAAATGGTTCACTCAACAATCCTAACTAATTTCTACTACGTGCAGACTGCCTAAATTTGGGTCTTGCACTTTGGGTAGCTTATGTGTTCCTTGATATTTATCTCTAGTGCTCAAACAGACTAGAGAACATGAATGGTGGTGCATAAGTATAAAGAAAGTCATTTGTGCATGATCACGGCTTGATTATTCTTATCCTTCCTTTGTGCTCATATCTCCGTACGCAATAATACCTACGCGCCTTGTACACACTTCTATGGGGAAGTATATGCTTAGCTCCTACGTGCCCTAGTCCTTTCAGCCATTGTGTTTTATACTGAAGAGTTTGTGCAATGACCAGCGGAGAAGTGGGGCAGATATAGCTATTATTATTATCGTTTGCTACATTTTCCATTGGAGCCATCTGGGCTTGCGACCTCAATGCAAATGGATATAAATAGTGTAATCCGTGATCTTGTAAGGTGGTACATTTATTCGACTGTGGACATTTATTAGGGTTTTCATCGGATGGCCACTCGTAATATGACTTTCTCCATG
The DNA here is from genome assembly GCA_007258455.2 of Sequoia sempervirens. Lineage (NCBI taxonomy): Eukaryota > Viridiplantae > Streptophyta > Pinopsida > Cupressales > Cupressaceae > Sequoia > Sequoia sempervirens. Next base: position 3,164 of record VDFB02380742.1, read on the forward strand.
ACCATTATGACTTTTTTTTGACGTACGTCCTCCATATGCACCTCAAATAAATCAAATAGTCTGGCAAATTCAGTTTCCTTTGCTTTCGTGCAACTTACGGATCCTCTTGACAGTTGGGAGTGACCTCACCGCATTTCAAAAGTTGTACCACAAGCAATCTGAATTACTTGTCTTTTTACTATTGAATGAATGAATGAAGACTTTTCATAAGTTCACGGGGTCAAACAGCATATGGGACCCACGAATCAACAACAGAACGGAACACCGGCACAGTTTGAGATAGAAACCATCGGCCAACAATTACTTGATCCCCCTTTTCTTTGGTTCATAGATCTTCTACTATATATTTTTATCAAGTAATCAACGCTTTTTCGTTGTTTTCTCTACCTCAAACAAGTTGTATAAAATGTCGACTTTTAGAATCTCGATATAATTGACCCGAATATCCATATAAATTGGAAATTTCATGATGTAATGCCATTCCATCTCTACTAGCTCTAAAGTACAAAACCTACATATCTTATCTGCACATTCTTCTTTAGGTGTCGTCCACCTACCAGTTTCACATCTAAGTTGGTGCGAACTAGTTCTTAGTTGAGCTATTAGCATTTTTGTTTTCCATTTTATTTTCGTTCCTATATAATTTTTTGAGTATGATTATATGAAGGATTGAAGTGTTTGATGTAATACTCTCTTTTCCTTGATAACTCCCTTGCCCAAATGCTTTCTTTAACTTTTTGTTGCACATACATTTTGATTGCCTTAATGTTATTTGGGTAATTATTTATGCTAATACCCCATTTACTCATCCACTTGTTATTTTACTTCATCCACGTGCTCTTCCTTCTATTTAATTTCTCTTTTGTTGCCATTTTGAGCCAACAAGACAACTTCATGTTCTCTACCATCTTTAAATAACTTAGTAAGTGAATCATAGTCGATGACTCTATTGGTTCCCAAATCAACAGATGCAATGAGTCTTAAAGAGTAGCCACTCTCTCATATTCAGACTCAACGGGTTGATATGGCCAATGAACAAGATTCAGTCAAAGAGACTGAAATCGTCTACACTTATGGCTCTGTTAAACTAGGGAGGGTAATCTCAATCAATATATTTATAGATACTTGTGTGCTAAAGTACCAAATACACTGTAAACAGATGGTTCTCCTCTAATTGTTTGAAAGACACAATACTCTAAAGGCTTGGCTGACCTCTACAGTAATGCCCCATTTAAACATGAGAGATGTGATTCATTAAAATGAGCTCAACACATAAATAAACTGGGACTGATAAGTAATTTGAATTAAAAGATGTAGCTGCTCACAAAACAATCTCAAGAAACTGTAACATCAAGAGACTAGTGTCATATTCTAGGGTGGAATCACCTAAACCATGAAATTTAAAACTCGTTACAACATTTACTCTGTCATAGTTATGCCTATCACATGATGCATTACACCATTGTTACTAGAAATCAAACTAGTCATACTTTATTAATCCAAGCATATAGTTGCACAAACCTCTGTTTATGTCAAAACAATTTAATTCATTCTTTGAATGATAATAACAACACAAAACAAACATTCAGGAAAAAACAAGAAGACAAATAATAGAAACCCTTGATTTCTTTTGTTCATAATCTATGCACTGTGTACAATGGAGACAACTAACTCAGAATATATGATCATTTACTTGCAAATATAAGATTGTTGTGAATAAGTTCTTCATTACAATGACTTAGAAAACTTCAAACACCTAAAACAAAACACTATACATTTCAGAATTTTTTACAAGAGTATTTCTGTGAGACAGAAAAGAATGAGCAACCTCCTCTCTGAAACAAAAAAAATGCACTTAAAGAAATTGCAAAAACCCTAAATGGAGATCTCCCAATGACATTTGACACATTCAGGTCCATCGATTAGTAATTGTCTTTGCTTGCTAAAGAAGTTCCAATATGCTTTTTGCTTCACGCATCTTGCCTTTTCCCTGCAACTAAAAATATCCCCTTATCAGAAAAACTCATCATTCTCTCCATTCAATTTTTTACCCACGTTGAAAATGCCTTTACTTGCAAAAGATTTCACCCCGTTTGTTCATTTTTCATCCAGCTGCGTGAAAATGGTGTTCTTTGTAAAAATCATTTCCAACAAAAACAATTTGCACTGTGAACTTACAAAAATATATCATGTGCCCTTTTCACTTACTTTTATATTTTTGCACATCATTAAACTTTTAATGCCCAACATAAAAGTTTCACCTTTGTTTCCCAACAAATAAAGTTCTTTAACTTTATTAATGAAGGCTTTAATATAAAATTCACCTGTGCTCATTTACATTCACCTCATATTGAAATATAATGCCCAACAACAGAAGTTTTTAGCCTTTTGTTCTACCCGAGAAATATTTTATCAAAACATTTGCCCTTGTACTTTAGATTAAAATATTATATTTTAAAAGAGGGGCTTTTAAAATATTACACTAGGAAAACATTTTAAAAGTTAAGAAACTTTAAAATTTCACTTGGGCCCACCATTTACTTTCCTCCAACATTAGCATTCATCACATATTGTGAATAGAAATGAAAAATGAGAACATAGTAGCCATGCCTGATGAATATAATGCAGCGAAAGTTTATGTTTTATTTTTTATTGGGCAAATAAAAAAATTACTCATGCTCATTTAAAATCTTCATTAATTTCCATAGTTCATGGGCCCACTGTTGCCTTGCATAAACTTTAAACTTTTCCCGAGAGACCATGGCACGTCGCAGATGCAACAAGAAAATAATGAGAAATTAGCGATGGGAGATGAAACATCATGCATCACAGATTCATTGTGGAAGAGGTGGCATATATTAGCGATGGGCGATGGACAGAGTAGCCAACGCTCATCGCTAATTTGTTTGTGCATTCTGGACTAAAAACGTGATGGGTGATACCTGCTGGAGAACTTTGAAAATTTATTTAAAACCTATCCTCTGCTCAAAGTTTTAATTCAGTCCACCCAAATGAAGACTCATTGCTGGAAAAAATTGCATCTTTGATTGCTTCCTCCAATTTCATTCAGAATTGGCCTCTGAACTATGGAAATTAATGAAGATTTTAAATGAGCTTAATTTTTTATTTGCTCAATAAAAATAAAATAGAAACTTTGCATTATATTCATCGGGCATGACTACTATGTTCTCATTTTTCATTTCTATTCACGATATGAGATGAATGCTAATGTTGGAGGAAAGTAAATGGTGGGCCCAAGCGAAATTTTAAAGTTTCTTAACTTTTAAAATGTTTTTTGAGTGTAATATTTTAAAAGCCCCTCTTTTAAATTATAATATTTTAATCTAAAGCACGAGGGAAAATATTTGAAGTTGTGCTTTATAATTGCCTTAAATGCATATTTTAATTGCTTCTAAGCCATGAAAGCTGCCTTTGGACCAATTAGAAGAAAGAATTAAACTTGCTTGTCCTCAGAACATTTGAAGTTGTGCTTTATAATTGCCTTAAATGCATCTTTTACAAATGCATAATATTTAAAATATTCACAATATTTTAAATATTAACATTTGAGAACATTAGAAAATAGGCAAATTTTAATTACACTTGCGACCAAAATAGAGAAATTTCAATGCGCACAAACGGTGACCCTTGGAGCCGAGATTTTTTATGTGTGGCCATAATCAGTTATTTAGAGAAAACCCATTTTCTCAAAATTTTATCAACCATCAAGAATCAAGTACCTCCTTTGTAAATTGAACCCTAGGACATGTTTGCCACACCAAAAACGCATTAAAATAATGCATCATATGACCTCCATTTTTGATGAAAATGGATTTGTAGAGGTTTTAGACCAAAAAAAGAAATGGGCTGTCCTTATATTTTGAAAATTTGAAACTTTTTGGGACACCATTTTTGGCCATGTCGCGATCTTAAAGCAATTAAATAACCCATCAAAACTTATCTTGGAGGCATGAAATTGGACAGGAATGTAGACATTCGACCCAATAATGTAATGCAAAAAATGGTTCAGAAAAAAGAGATTTTGAGGTGAAAGTTATTCAATGTCAAAGTTGCTCAGTCGGCCACTTCTGCAACTGCACCTATTCAAAACCAATCAAGGTTCACCGAGTCACCTTCTTGAAAAAATGTCAAAACAACTTCTGGGAGGCTTCCACTAGAAACATAAGGTCATCTAGGTACACTGTGTATGTGTGTAAAAGGGATTTGCTTCAGTCATTATTCTTCATGAGATATAATGGATCAAAGTTGACCACCTTGAAACATTGTCAGAAATGCAGATGTAAAACTGAACAAACTGCATTTGCTTTTGATCTCAAAAAAATAGAAAATTTGATCTTGAGACTCTGAAATCAGACCAGGGAGTACATTAATGTGGGGAGAATGGAGAGCAACAATCCATTTGGAATGAAAATCAATTGGCTCTGAATTGTGACCCTCCAAAATAGGTCACTTAGGCAAATTTTTGCAGGTGCACTTTTGAGTGTGCAAAGCAAATTTTCACACATGGGCACTTCAAATTTTGCAAAATTTGAAAGTGCCATCAAACTCCACAGGTAAGGCCCTAGCCTCAGCTAGGATAATCTCATGAACTAACAATTTTATTTTGAGGCTACTTGTGATTAGATGTTTTATAGTCTTTCAATTTGTCTCCACTTCATTGTTGAAGTATTGCCATCCCAAATTTCACACCCATAAAGAACCATCGACACCACTAACAACCCAAAGAGAGTTTTCTTAGTTTTCCAGTCCCATAAGTCAACACTCCTACATCTATTTTGCAAAGACTATAAAGCTTAGCATCCACCTTGAATCCTTTTTGCTCTACATGTCTCCTAACTAAGTTTATCATGAAAATCAAGGCCAAGGTACTTATAATCGTTAACCACTTGTAAGGGACTCCCTTCGAAGACAAATTCCAAAATGTCCTTTCTCTTTAAGATAAATATCATAAACTTAGTTTTGTTGGTGTTCACTTGCATCCCAACCTCTTGAAAAAATAATTTAAGAGCTTTCAAGTGATCCCTTAAATCTTGCATTGTTTTTGCCATTAGAATAAGATCATCAACATAAAGAAGCAATTTTATTACATAATTGGTCAATTCAACACCCCCCCAACAAAATTGTCTAACCATTCTTGTAATTAGTCAATATACAACCCAAATAGCATAGGTGAGAGAGGGTAGCCTCGTTTGACGCCAATGCCACTTCCAAAACATTATGATATTCCTTGTTTAGTTCTAATTTTAGCTCGTACCTGATCATATAACCTATGAAAAACAACCCTATGCTTTTTTGGAATTCCCAACTCTTCCATTCTAGAGCATAACTTGCTTCTAGGAACATTGCCAAACACTTTCTTGAAGTCTACGAAGCAACAAAAGACCTCACCACCTTGCCTATCCCAAACTTTCTCAATCAAGTGTCTAAGTGTAACACAATGGTCGATGGTAGAGTGTTTTGGTCTAAAGCCCACTTGACCTTTTTCCCTCTTTCCTTCTTTTTCTACCCAATTACTAATTCAACGCTTAACCATGCTCCCAGAGAGTTTTCCGAAGAGCGGGTTAATCATTATAGTTTGATAATTTGAGGGGTTGCTGATATCTCCACTTTTGTGCAAGGGGATGATGACACTGGTCATCCAATTTTCCAGAAAACCATTTTGAATAAACCTATTGAATATTCTTTTGGTGTGCGATGTGAGGGCATCCACACCAAATTTTAAATATTCTACTTATAAGCCATTTATGTCACGTGCTTTTCCCACCACAAGCGTTTTAACTCCTTTGATGTCTTTTGTGGAGAAGAGTTTAGCCCTCAAATTAATCACAGGAGGAACATCTTTGTCTTGCACCCTCTCATATAACGGTTTTGCATATTCCAGTCATTGTGAATCTATGATATTGTTCTCTTTGACTGTGTTTTTTTTTTTGTAATTCTTTCTAGAACCCTCTCGGGTTGTGCTTAGCCATGAAAATTAGCTCTTTCCATCTTATTTTCATGTAACCCTCTTTTTTCAATCTCACAAGATTTACATATTCCTTTTTATTTCCCTCAAATTTGGCTATTCTTTTCATTGCCTTGCATTCTTCATCATACCATGGATTCGCTGGAAAGCTATTTTTGCTGCCTCTCTTAGGTCTAGACCTTTTGCATCAACTGAGAGTTTTGTGGATTATTGAAGTTAGATTATCATTGCTTATTATTTTTTGTTTATAGTGGTCATCTCAGTACCACTTATTTCTTGTATCTATTTTTCAAGATGTGTTTGAAAAATATCTTGATTTTCTTATGTCAAGAAGATTGTGCCATGAAAAAGACTCATTTTGGTTTGGTTGCATCCTAGCCTAATATTGAGTGACATTTTTCATGTTGATTTTTCCATATACAGGATTGTGATATGATTTCATTTCCATGGGACACTCCCTTACCTCCACCTCAGTTAACCTTGCCATATGATTCTTTGAACATATAAGATAGTCCACCACACTTTTCCCATTGTATGTGTGACAAGTAATATTCCCTGAGCTCGACCAACCTTTTATCTCATTGCATATTTACCAAATCGTACACGCTGCATATCCCTAATAGCTCTGCTTCGTACTGTGTGATGTCTCCTTTTTTGTCTTGAGAATTTATTTCCCACTTTTGGTTCTCTTCTTCTACTAACCATAGGGGGTTGTCTCTTATTCCCTCTTCCTTTCTAAGATATAGAGCCTGATTATTTTTTGTCCTTGTGTTAAAGTCACCTATTAAGATAATTTCTCCTATTGAAAATGAGAAAAAAACATAGATTTTTTATTGATTCCCATTGAAAAAATTGGGTTCTCATAACAAAATCGAAGTTTGAATTTATTTTAGTCTTGTTAACTTATATTGAAAAGGTTAGTAATAAGAAACCTTACACCCACCTGCCAATAGTTAACAACTCTCAAAAGGACAATCTCACTTCACGTACATGTAGGATTTTATGAGACCCAACATCGAATTCAATTATGAGAATTTTAGGGTATAAGTCAACAAATTTTAGATTATGTGCAATAATGGAATATAGCACACTACTCACATGCTTTTACACAATATTTCAAAGTGTCTTCATTCATGTTACAACATTATTATGACCCAAGTCTCCATTGCCCAAAGGTGATAGCTAAAAATTCTCATCACTACCGTTTTTAGTTGGTCTAAATTTAATCCAAAATATGGATAAGTATTTTTTCTCTATTTTTAATATATTCATATTGTTGGATTTATGAGTTAATCTTGTGGTTGGTAACTATAAGTAAATATGATCTCAGTGAATGATATAAGGGAAAGAATTTAGTAGTTAACATGTTTCAATAGTTGTGATAGCATTTATTGATTTAATGCTCAATATTTTTAACAATATAGCACTAATAGTTGTGACTTTGATGTTGTTAGTGTTAACCATGAGTACTCATAATGGAATGAAATGTATTTCTTAGATCTAGAAAGAAACAAATCAAGTGATGCCACATCAATGCACCAGTAAAACATGACTTCATGCACAACTATCGATCTAACATTTTTTGGGAGGCTTTTAGGAAACCTCAATGAAAAGCTTGTTGATGTGTCCCTAAAACCTTGGTTATTAGCAAAGGACTTTCCAAGTAAGTTGTAAAAAATTGGGAGTGATTTCAAATTGTCATGCAAGATTTTGAGAGACACAAAGTTAGGGTGCTCAACTAATGGGTCTTCACCCCTAGATAAGAATAATTGTGATATCAAATTAAAAACGAATCCATAAAAAACATCGATAATAATATTGACATAAAATGTAAGGTGGGAGATCCTTTTAGAAGAAAACCCACCAATAAGAAATATTTTCCATTATATTAATACAAAATACATATACAAACACACTCAATTGATTTAAACCTCTTTTTATAGAAGCAACCGTTTATTCCATAGAGCATATATAGACAACCCAATAATGTTCTTTCAACTTGTGAGTGTAAAACTACTCACCTTAGCCTTCAATTTAGAACAAATAAACTTGAATAATACTACTAATGATATTTAAAACCATTATAGATACCATCTACTAATTTCCTAATACTCAACATATGTGAAAGAAACAAGTGTAGGATCCACCCACCTCATTAAGGTGATCATGTGATTGAAGATTCCTTACGGGGCATTGTACCCTTCATCTTTCCATAAAGGGGTAAACTTTCCCAAGGTGGACTAACTAATCTTTTAATGCTCTTACATTTCAATTCAAGTGTTTAAAATAATATTATGGGTCCATAAAGGGACCTCTTGCACATAGAAGATAATATTATTGTAATAGTAATCTAGGAATTCAAGATTACCATTTAATAACCTAACCTACAATAATATCCAATTATTATAATTAAGTCTTATAAAGTGTACATCACACTTATTCCTAACATTATTCAACTTGTGTGCATTGTAGTGCATAAGAAGACAAAGAGGTGAAGTACTAATGGGAGAAATCTCCATAGCTTCCCTACAAATATGAACTTGTATATGCTTACTTAATGAATGAATCAACAACATTAACCAAAGTGTCAACCTTCCCTATCTAGACTCTTATATCGTCTAAATTTTTTCTAAAAAATGGTAGATGATTCTTTGTCAAACAAACAATGCTCTATCACAACTAATCTTCACTATCCTACTCTTAAAGCTAATACTAGAACATAATCTATATAAGTGTATGGAAATGGGGCCAAAAGACATTTAAAGTGACCACTTTTTCTTAGAATAAACAAAAAAAATATTCAATAAGTAATTAAAGACACCCATGCTCAAGATTTTAAAATGTGATAAGAACAAGACTAGTATTACACAAAATATTGTTTCCAATCTACTAATTATTTTAAAAATTGCAGAGCTTTAGAGGGTCAAATAGGGGTGCACACAAAACATTCATATTTTTATTAGAAAAATAAAACATAAAAAATTAGGTGTGCTCTCCCTAAATTGTTAAATTTTTTAAAATACTTCATAAATCCCTTCAGTAGAAATTTGACTAACATCATTTGTATAGGCTTACTTTTTTTCTATTTTATTTAATGAATTTATTATAATTTTTTTAACTAATTCTCAATATGAACATATCTTGAAAAATAGAGATGAGTGTGCTCCCCCAAATTATTTAAAAATCCTAATATTTTTTTCCCCAGATGTATAAAGAATGAAGTATAGAATATAAAAAAGTAATTGTTTCAGTTTTTGATGAGTAGATTAAAAAAAATATGACACTAAAAAAAAGTAATACATGTATTTTTGGTGAAAAATGAAGACTGTAGTAAGAGAAAATGAAGATAAAAAAAATGAATGGGAATGAAAACCATGAATCAAGACAAAAACAAATCATTTTATAAGATCCACATGTGAAATAATTTGAATTATGTAAAAAATACATGGTTAAGAAGCTATATATGACATTGATATCATAACAACATTTTTAGAATAATATCTTAAAATGTATGAACTCCATGGAGACAACACCTAACATTTTGCTTATTTTTATTTTTGTGCAAGCCACAAATTTGGGAACCTTACATGCAGGTTCAATCATTTGTATATTAGATATACAAACCAAATCCAAGCATAATGTTTATAATTTCTAAAGAAAAGATAAAGAAAATTATTTATATGTTATAAAATGCACACAATTTATAATACATGTACAATATAATTACACATATTTTTCTTAAGATGACAAAAATAAAGCAATGGTTACCAAAAGAAAAAATCCAACGAATTTGGTCCAACAAAATCTAATCTTTCCTATTCTCTAATATTTTTGCACTAAATAATCATTCTTTTCATTCTTTTGAGGAATTCCAACCATTATTTGACAAAAATAACTTCTTTTTTGTCATTCAATGATATAGAACATTCTATTGTATGTATTTTATTTTAAATTAATATATTCAATAATTTTTATATTATTTTGACAATTTTTTTATCATTGTTTACATTTCTTATGATAAATTATTTATCATTGCTTGTTTTGTGTAATAATTGAGTAGTTTTAATGTTTTTTATATTCCAACAATCACATGACTTTCTTATTATGTTAATTGTGTTATATTGATATAAAATTGACTATCATACCAAGAAAATGAGTAAAAAGGAAAACACTAGAAGAAAACGAAGTTGAAAATACAAAGAAAGGAGAACAAATGAGACAACTAGATGAAATAAGAAATTAATCTCTAAGGTTGAAGATATACAAATGAGAGATAAAAAATAGAGAGAAAGAGATATTTTAATCTATTCACCATGAATCTTTGATTCGTAACTAAAAATTGTTGTAGAGTCACTTCTTCACTATTTGGGTGGGTGCAATAAGTTGAGTTTATTTTTATTGAAAGTCTTGAGGGGAAACAAAATCTTGATAGGAATGAGTATGTGTTTGTAAAAAATGTGTACATGTTTAGGAATGGGTGCTCAAGCCTAAAATCCTACATGTATAGAATAGGCACCTATTTCTATTTTAGGTATCACTTATAAATGGGTACATATTCTAACAAGAAATTGGTTCCCATTTTAAAGTGGGTACACATTCTAAAAAGAAATGGGTATGTTTTTAAAAATGAAATGTGTAACAATTTCTATTTAGATCATGTACTCATTCCTTTTTAGAATGGGTATGAATTTTGGAGTGGGTATGTGTTATGTAATTTTTTTAATTTGAAACCCATTATTTTTTAGATTATTTTAGTCATCAAAGAGGCTTGGAAACCTAATCATTGTTTTTAGACTTCCAAGTAAAATATCATGTGTTGGTTTGTTTTTAGGGTAATTTACAACTAGTTCCTAGAACAATATAAAGGAATAGCCAATTCTTATGCTTAATTTTTCTAAGGGGTTGGCCAATGAACATGAGAAAGGTTTTGTTAATTTTCTCCTTTGCACTTCAGGATTTGCAAGACCTAGGAGGGTGGTCCTATGCAATATTGCATCAAACAAATATGTTATCTCTATATGATTAATAATTATAGATGAAACACACTTAATGAGATAGATTCTAAGAGTTCTTATGCATTCTACACTAGAGAACATGAGAACAACATTATAAGATAAATTACAACTAAAGGGTATGTGGGGATCATCATGGAAGAAATAGGCCCTTAAGTGGAAAAAAATTTAGAAAAAAGTTAGGAAATTTGACATAAAAATTGAATAAGTTATCTATATTATTTAAAAATATGTAAGAATAGAATCTGTAGAAAATTGAATGTAGTTTCTAAACTACTAGGTTTATTTAAAAAGAAAAAATCTATTTGGTGAAAATTTGAAATTTCAATGCAATAGTATTTAAATTTCAGGGAAAAAATAAGAAGTAGGTGTATGTCTGACCATCCTAACCACAATAAAATGATAATATTTTTTTATAAGATTTTAGATATAAGTAGAGGAGTCATGTCTTAATGTGATGCATTTTTTTTAATTTTTTTCCAAGTAAATAATTAATTATGAATTTTTATTACAACTTTTAAAAAATATAAAAACTTGTATGTCTAGCCACCTTAACTTGGTCAAAACGTCATGAAATTCAATTTTTTTAAAATCCTATATTATGTGAAGCATAGGATGTGCATATTTTGGATTCAAAAATGTGATACCGTTTGAAAGCTATAGATGTTTTTCAATCAACTTATTAATCGAGACTTTAATCATAATTCAAATAGAAAATGAATAATAATTATTTATTAAATTCAAAGTAAAGAATAATTTATATTGGTGGAAAGCTAAGAATCTCCTTTAAAACCCCTTTTCATTTCATCAATTTTGGGTAAAAAGAGTCGTTAGCCACATACCCTACACATACCCATCATATCACCACTTTTGGACCATCATGATCCCACACATACCCTAAAGGGGAATTGATTTTAAGATTTATGACCATAGAAACATAATCAATACTTTTGCTTAGACTGGTGCCTTAGACCTAGGCAATAGAGTCAAGGGAAATGCAATTGAAATCACATACAATAGTATTCATTCTAGTTCTATGAAAATTTAGTAATGATTCCTTACACTAATGCTCTTAGAATTTACAACCAAATCTACTTAGAAATCCTTGTATACATCCAAAACATTCAATATTTCTTATGTAGCAGATTATTCTACTCCTTGAATAGAAGGCATAAAAGAAACATTCAATTGCAGAAAACTTGCAAAGATGAATAGAAATGATCTTTGATAAATTTATAATCTTAAATGATAAGGATTATACATTTTAGGAGAAAATTGATTGCAAAATTGTCATTGTCTATTGATGTATAGAACTAGTACTTTCATACAAAATTAACAATTATATTGACATCCTTTTTCTATGAAAACCTAGACCATACATATAAAGGGTAGAATATAGATACTCTGCTTACAAAGTTTTCCAAGACCTTGAAAAAATGGCCTTGAATTCCCTTTTATAGAAACAAGGGAGAAAACAAGCTTTAGGCCATGGACAAATGTCACATTTTCATTTGACAATCTTGTCACTTTAGGATTAGACAAAACAAGTTAACACTGCTTCGTGGGAGAAATAAATCTTTTGCTAAAAGACAAAACAATTGCACATGTCATTGAAGAAGATACTTATTGATCCTGAAATGATGAAAAAGAAAGGTGGAAGTGCAATCATTTTGTTGAGCTCTTCTACCTGTTATAATGCCCCACCATGCAAACCCCAAAGGAGAACACAACTAACAATTATGACACCATTTTTTTTAAAGTAAGAATAACATGAAATATGAATCATACGAACTACAAAATCAAAGAATTTAAATTAAACCTACATCTAACCTAACTTTTTCCTTTGGGGTAACATGACTGCATTACGTGCGTATGTTCCCAACAAGGTCTAATCCCATAATAAAGATTAACTAGTTACAAGTGTTCATTTTAAAGCTATAGCATAAAGCAATTGATCATACATCCATACTTCATATTAAATATAAAACCACCAATGATCAAATAATAAACTCAAAGAGTACATCCAACACTTTTATTACTTAAATATACATTGTTTTAGGATTACATAATTACATAAATTTCCATAGATGCAACACCATTTGAGAGCATAAAATGTGAACCAATGGATCCAAATACCACAATCCATACATGGGGTAGATCGTTACACTATTTACAAGTTTACATCAAGCTTCCCTTACAACAACAAGAAGGATACAACAATTACATGATATGGTACAACTGATATGATTGCACTACAAAACATCAATGTTTTCTTCAAGTCTGGTACAAGCTCTGGAACCTCTACGTACGATACTCCATCCATGCTCACAAACATCAATTGGGAACCCAATGGAGTGCATAGCATGTTCCACCCAACCATGTGGAACCCTAATGTCCACCCCCTATGCCAGGAGATGACAATAAGGACCCACTAAACAAATAGTTAAGCAGACATAGGATACCATGACTCCACACACAAGTGTGACAAACAAAACATAAAGAAACAACTACTTCCAGAGGTACATGAATAACAAGGGGAACAATGAACAAGATAAGAAAGGTTGCTATAGGGAAGAGTGTCATGACATAGCTTGATATGGGTTACCCAATATAGATCTTCCTAGGTCCTTGACTCCCATCCTTGGTTACCCTGGCAACCTTTATCAAACCCCAAACCCTGAACCCCATTCTAACTCATGCAGGATCAACATACCTTTCCTGAAGACAAGACAATTGATCATGCCATTCTAGGCCTACTCACTTCATCTCAAGCCTAAACAAGCACTTGAGCCATGAGAGAGGCATCCATTATCTTATATTAATGTGAGTACTACCCAACCACCTAACTATTTATTTGGTTATCACTGAATTAACACAACTCCCACATGGGTTACCCTAGATACCACTTAGGGATTTGAACCCCATTGGAAGCCACTCTCCCTACTAGCCACAAAAGACACATAGTCACTAACTAGGTAAGCCAAATGCACAAACTAGCAAAGCCATATAATTAAGCACATAAAGCAAGGAATGCACCACTCACACAAGATCTCCATAATAAAACCATTTCCATAGTGCAAGGCTAAGACCCACATAAGCATGATCAAGTATAAGAACAACAATTCACAAGGAACTCAACATGAAAACCAATAATGAGTAAACTCTTTTCCCCAACCTCTGGAAGTCCCACTACCCACTATGTAGAATAACTCCCCATCAAAGAAATGACAATATCATGATCACAAAGAGACTATTCACAAATAACACTTACCATTAACTGTATGGAAACAAGAGTGTAAACATCATCAAAGGGATCATCAACCTCATTCATTTAAAAAAAATCACAAGGATACTTGATACAGTAACACTATGCATTTACAACTAAAATTTTATTACACAATTATATATAATACAAACTGATTTAAATTACATAAATTAACATTTCAAAGCTCTAACTAAACACAAACCATATATATATAATTTTTGATTTAATAATTACTGGTTGTTGCTACAGTCATCAAATCTAATTTTGATAACATAAAGTTTAACTTTCTATAAACTCAAACATACAAAACTCATATCATACACACACACACATATATAAATTTGAATATACCAAAAATTGAAAGGAATACACAGCAGGTCACGACCAAGCAAGGCCAATGGAGGATGATAGTATTCATTGCCCCAACTAAATAAGGGAATCTAAATCATTTCCCACTCATTATCATAAGCATGTAGCCATCCCAGAACAAGTACATCGATCCCCATATAGACAAAGCATCAACTGTTATGAGATGGAGGGATTTTGGCCAAGCTAAGGATTATGAATAGGGAGAGTTTAAACACAAGCCAACTCCCATAATGGTGGTGACATAATAAGAACAAACCCTATGGCCAACAATAAGAACATACCAATGAAACAAAAGCTAGGCCATAAAAAGGAGAAACCCAAACATCTAGGAAGGAATACGCATGCAATCAAATGCTTCAAAAAGATAATACTAGTTCATTATCCTCAAAGGATAAGTTGAAACAAAAATTTAAGGATTTCTAAAAGCAATGTAAAAAGAAGGGACACGTTGGAGAATAGGCACACAACAAAGAAACATTATAAGCTTGCAAATGGAATTCAAGTTGGATGCTCAAACAAAATGAGATGCCAATAACAACTATGAGCAAGGTTAAGAATAGCTCGATGAAGAGTAAATTGATTGGGTGAACCAACATAAATCCAATCCAATACAATACTAGTGACAAAATTATATTTTATTTTCAATCAAATAACAAGCAACCATTTTCAGCAAATGAAAGAGACAGTGGTCATTCACAAACAACAGATAAATGAAACTAAAAGAAAAATCATGCCAACCTAGAGTCCTATGCTTTGATGATGAAGATGAAGTGCTAAAAATAAGCTTATTGCAACAACAATCCTCTTCCCTCAAAGCTTTGATCAACCCTCAAAAATTACTTCCACACCTTGAGAACAATTTCCATGCAAAATCTGTATTTCCTAAGAAAATTAATCGTTAATAAACCATGTACTTTCTATTTCTCAATATTGATTTATTTAATTATTTATTATAATTCTAACTTAATTTAAACAACCTTATAATAAATCTAATTTAATTGAATTTATTAAAAAAGGCTATTCATAATATTAATTTCACCTCAAGATAATAATTATTAAAATATATAGACTCAATCAATAATTTAAACAACATAATGACAAATGACTACATAACGACACAATTCATCCAACAATGATAAACACAAATCAAAACAATGAACCAAGAATACAAAAAAGACTGATAGTGTAACAAAAGGGGTACTCATCCTCATTGAGGATGATGGAAAGGGTAGGGGAACCCTTTTTCATCTCCAATTTTTAACAACATTTCCATTAGGTTTTTGAGGCACACTTAAACTTGACAATCTAGGTGGAGTTGATGCCTGGTACCTGCAACTTGCATCAACCACACTATCGGGCAATGTACATATATATCAAACAGCAACGGAAACACCGTGAGAGGAAATCATAGCATAGCAGGGTACTCGCGAATGAGTAATGCTACACTGTCCCTCCCACCAAGACCTCAAATAATAACCACAACAACGAACAACAATAATTACATTGAAAACAATGTAGATCAATCATTAATTCAATGCATAATCATATAACCACATGATACACATAATCAAATTAATCCGAACACACAATACATCCATATATCCATCATAACATAAGCATAAGACAATAGTGTCATGATCATCAAGGTTTGATAAACTGTCATTCCAAATCCAATCCAAAACGATAAAACTAGCATCAACAAAGTATCAAAGTGCATATCCTACATAAATAGTATCAACCTAATGAAAGAAACAGGAGAGGCACTACACTACCACCTTTTAAAACTGCAAACCTTCAAAAATCTCTAAGGAAGATGCTGATTGGATCACAAAAAAAAAGGTTCCTCCTTTGCAAAAAGACAAAAATATGTATAGGAGACATTCATTCAATATAATTTTCCACCCAAGAACTATACTCTTCTTTTGAAGGCCATTAAAAAATTAAAAGTTTTTGAATATTATTATTGTGGACGTTTCATCTAGCATATGTAATTGCCCTTTTCTCCTTTACAAATTTATCTAGCATAATCTCTAACTTAAATAAGTCATCAAATAAATTGTTCAAAAGAACTAAATCTAGTTTTTCATCTTTATAGATATATCATGACAAAGAGGGAATAATGTTTACAAATTTAGCCTTCCATGTGTCCAAAGATTTGATGAACACTAAATTATTTATAATCTTTGGCATTATTCACTACTCCATATCTTTAAACATATTCAACTTAGATTTAAATTGCATATCCAATGTTATTTGAAAGGAAGAAACTTCTCCCAATAAATCAATTTGCTCACCTATTTACATTAAACAATTGGAAGCACTACCATCAAAAGATGTCATTTTAATGATCTCTTTTATTGAAGTGGCTCTCAAAATCCACTTATTCAATATTCCCTAGAAGCTATTCTATGGTTGCATATGCCTTTTTCAATCCATCAAAAGCACTACAGGAACCTTCAATTCTATGCAAGACACAAGATATCATATGACCTATAAGATCATCAATGATATTAGTGGCTATCTTCTTAGCCTCTTCCTTGTATTTCTTTTCACTTTATTTGCTATGCTTTAGCTGATCCTTCAACTCCTTTATTCTGAGAGATAAGGTCTCTTTTTCTTGAGCTAAAAATTCTACATATGTAGATTCAGGGGGAGGAGGAGTTGCAACCTAAGGTAGTGGGAGATAAGCTACCACCTTATTATATTCATCCTATAATTTTACAAGCATAGAATGTAAATTTTTACACTCTTCCTCTTATCTCTTGGAAGTTGCCACACTAAACATGGTTGTATGCACAACCAAAGATGTTTCCTATGGAGATGATGTCTCATATGTTCTCTTAATTATCACATTTCCAATGATTTCCTAAATAGAGTCATCAAATCTAGGTTTGTTTGTAGTAGGGGACACTAACCATATGGCCAAGATTTCCAAATTAGGATTGAAACCTGATCCAAATTAAGCTTGTTCAACCTACTCATTTGATTATAATGCATTTTCATCTTGATTGTTGATAGTATCTAGAGCAATGGTTGAGGCAAGGTCCCACTTTGGTATCAAGAGAACTCCACTTTCCTTCACAATTCTCCTTCCTTATTTAGGAGTGATACTTGAGGCATCATAATCCATTTCTTGGAGGACTTGTCCAATAATCTCCTCATATTATGAAGGATCCACTCCTTTTTCCTTATTGAGTTTTTCATTAAATTTATTCTGCTTGACCTTAATTATGAAATATTTGAACTCCTTAGAAGTTACAAATCTATCATCATTCAAAAATTGAGTACAATCCAAGACCCTTACATCATAAAGAAGTAAATCATCATCATAAAATTATACTACAAGCCTATTTTCCAATGCTTTCTCATTTCCAGGTTAGTGAAATTGAAGAGATGAGAAATGTTTATCAACTTCCTCATCCTCAAGAATACTCTCAACAGTGTCTTCCTTTTGCCTCCTCTCTCCTTCCTTAATATTCTCTGAATAGTCAACCAATGGTTGAACACCAACTGGAACTGATTGGCTTGTTGTAGCATGCATTAAAGATTGAGCTAGCATGGCTTCCTCATAAATAGGTTGTTCAACTTTTTCTTCTCTAGGACCCTGCTTAGTTGGATTGTTTTTGAAATGTGTGCTATCTCTTAAACAAGAAAACATCTTCTCCATCCTCTCAATAGGATTTATAATTTCAAGAAAGGGGCTCTTGTAGGAGGGATTATTGATTATTATTTTCTCCTTATGTTGGACCATGAATGTCCATTGTTGCTTCCTCTCCTTTACTTCATCATATGTTTAGAGATTCCTGTTGAGATCATCCAAAGCATGGAATTAGTGATAAAATTGAGATCTTCCCTTTTCTAATCTCATCCTTTTAATGCAATCCTAAAGATCACAATTCCTAGTAGGGTCCACCAAGTCATTCTGTAACTTTGTAACATTGTTGGAAAAACATCCAACCCTTCTTTTGCAATTACAATAAAATGATAGGATTGCATCCATCTTGGAATTAATGACCCCTTCTTGATAAGTCTGAAATGGAACTTATTAGACTCATTAAGCTACCACATTATCTCCATGAAATCAATCCTATTTATTACAAATTTTGGGATACAATGTGGTTGGATAGAGGTGCCATATATTTCGAATATCATGTAATTGGTATGAAAATACCAATATCCCCAATTATGGTTAATATTCTTCTCAGGATCAAACTAAAGGGGCCTGAGAAACTTGATAATTCTTTGTGAAATCCTTTATTTAGGTTGAAGGACCAAGTTTTTCAAAACATCATTCACAAAGACATTCTCAAAAAACAAATAGTTAGCAGAATACCAGTGGGAGTTTTAGATGTAAGTACACATTTGGACTGGTAGCCTATTCCCTTCATCATGTATCTTTAGATTCAGGGGCCCAATCCATATATTTTCCCCACTATAAAGAATCATGTGCATTAATAAAGAATACCATTTGAAATACAAGCCAAAATTTGGGTCTTTTAGGTCTTTCAATTTCTTGTGCATCTCTTCTGCAATGTAGGCAACATATTCAAAGCTTTTGTCGACATCCCTATGTTGGATGTCTACAACTAACATCATCATATATATGGGAATCTTGACTTTATAATTCTCCCTAAGGACCTAACATAGAAAAAATCAGGTGTTGATAAAATAGTCCTAAAAGTTGTCAAATTCAAAAGGTTCAACTTCATCCTTAGCAAACCTAACCACCTTCTTGTTAGAACATCTTCTTCTATGTTGTGGAAGCCATAAAAATTTGAAATTGTGCTTGTCCTTGTCTCATTCTCTTATAAGAGAGATAAAGTGTCATGTCCCTTTTTTTGAAAAGATAGTTATAGAGTGGAATCTAGGAATTCTACTGCATTTCATCATAGAACATCCTCCTAGATTATGGTTTGGGACATAACATCTAGAATGACACCCGCACATCATATCTAGAGCTCATGGAAAAGGATCATATAAAAAAAATATATTGCCACTAGAAGGTCATCAGTCTAGTCTTATTGTACTAGAGAAAGTTCATTTTTAGGAATTCCTCTACATCCCTCTATAGGAGCACATTCTAGTGTGCAATTTGGAACATAACATACATGATTACACATGCATATCATATCCAAATTGCAAGAGAAATGGATAAGGTACCCAAAAGATATTGCTATCAGAAGATGACTCTAATAAGTAACTAGTATCTATTTCAACAAACATAATGGATAGGTCACCTTCAGATCATGCGAATCAATTACTTAATATCAAGAAGAAGGAAGGGACTAGGGAAGCATGATGATAGGTTTGCAGAGTGGCACACTAATTCCAAAAGGATCTACTTTGTCATTAAGGTCAACCTAGTGTAGCATGTTCAAATTCAATTTTGGGCTTCGCACCTATAGACACCTAAATTTTTCCACTTACATTTGGTCAATTTTATCCCTTTTTCATCTAAATATCCTATTTTTCACATTAATTAAGTAATATTGCTATTATTTAATTAATACCCCTAAATTCCTGTAAATTCCTATGGTATTTAGTTAAATAATTAAATACTTTACCCTTTATTCCTTTCCTCCAAGGAATTAAATAAATAATCCATTTATTTAATTCCCTTTATCTCCCATCCCATATAATCTACACCTAATCCTAATCACCTCCTAATCCCATCATTAAGGATGTGCACATTCCTAATCCATGATTAGGACGTGTCACATCCTCCAACTTTTGCAAGTTGGCTCCTAATCCTATTAGCCACCTAATGTTCCTCTAATTCTTCATCAACTAGCCTAATCAACCCCTTGGTCAAGTCTCCCCATCCCCCAAGGAATTTTTAATTCCTTTTTGTCTTCCCAAGGTCCTTTTGAGGAATTTTTAATGCCTCTCTCATCTCCCAAGGAATATTAAATTCCTTTTCTCTTTCTCAAGGAATATTAAATTCCTTCTCTTTCCCAAGGAATATTAAATTCCTTCTATGCTTTCCATGCACATTAAAAAGGAATTTTTTAATTCCTTTGGTCAACTCTTGATCTCAACCCTTGATCTTCCTCCCCCTTTCAATCTCCACCGTCCATTCCTATCTCCCTTGCTAAATGGCTAACACTTATCCATTTTTGCATTCTCAAGCACTCAAGCATTCCAACCACAATCCAACACGTTCATCTAAAATATTCAATCGCCATAGCCAAATCCACCACCCTTGCATCCAAATGAAGCAAAATCAAGTCGTTATGTTGTCGAAATCAATCTAATAGCACACATATCAAGCCATCAAAGAGGGAAAAAAAATCCATCAAGCTCAAATAAGGTAAAATTGATCTAATTTTCATTCTTAAGTTTGAGTTTCATCTTTAGCCTAATCTTTAGTGTTGTCTTTGGTTTTTATCTCTTACTTGAGTTTATTTCTTGCATTTTAGATGGGGTAAAAACACTGCACACATTTCTAACACGCCCAGTGGGACCCACGTCATGGGTCTACTTTCACATTTTGTAGGTTTGAATTTCATGTGTAGAGGCAAATCCACTCCTGACAGGCAAATTCACCTAACACAGGGGTGGATTTGCATTGACACAGGCAAACGAGTATACACCTTTCCTCCAAAGGGGTGACATTGTGACTACTGATCTAGACAAACACTTTTAGGGGTGAATGAGCTTGCTAAACAGGTGAGTGCGCACTTGCCCATCAATAGAAAAGGTGATCTGTGCTCAATTCCCGACTTGACTTCTGAGGGGTGAATCTCTAAAGGTGCACTCTGCCCTCCTTAGCATGGGTGATTTCAATCCCACCTCTTTCCAAACTAGCGAACTTGCTCACCAGATAGGCAAACATGCATCCACCTCTTCCTAGATAGGTGATATTGCATTTGGGTGAACCTGCAACTTGAACGGGTGACTTCGCTAGGTATAAGGGAAAATTTTCTCCTACTCATAGAGGATAACCTACATTATAGAGGGGTGAACCTAAAAATTTATTGGGCGAATCTGCCACATACAGGGGTGAATCTGTGTGATCCATAGAAGATATAAAAATCCCAATTTTTGGATAAAATTTCATAGTGATTTATACTTTCCGTTTCAAAAAAAAAATTCTAGGGGGCTTCACCCCCATACCCCTTCTGCGAGGGATTGAACCATCCCCCCACATGCCCCTTTTTGTTGGGTTGGGTGTTCCACCCCCTGGGCTAGCAATCATCTATTTTTCATCATTTTACTTTGCATCTAATCATCTTTTTGAACAACTTTCCCCCCATGCTTGACCAAGACCAGTGGTGAAGACTACTAACATATCTATTGTAGGACGATTGGTCGAAGACCCCTAGATTAGCTCTATCTACTGTCTTTTTTTTCACACTAATCTAGGCACACGTAGATTAATTAAAGGGTGAATTAACTTTTTTTTTGTGTTTGGGGGAAAACTTTTGATGTATCCACTCCCCTTGCACCTTTCAGTGATCTTGGTTGATGAGAAATCACAATTCGTTCTAGTCTAGTCTAGTCTACCTAGGAAGTGCTAGTGCATCTAAGCTCTCCCCTTATGCTACGTAGGAGCCTGGGGACCAACCAAAGTGTCTAGTATTTCCTTCCCTTAGCAGGACCTACCTAATATTTCATCACCCAGGGGATGATCCCAACCACGTGTTACCACCGGGGTATATAAAGCGGGGAAGAACTAAAGTTGTACCCCAATCTAGTCATGTCATGTCTAGCAAAGTGTCAAAGCTAGAGTGATACCTAGATAACATGTGTAGGGTTGGTCTGAGTTTCTAGTACCTCACATTGGCTCCCGATCCATGCTTGTGATGGGTTGGTTTTCACGGTTGTGCCTCACATACCTAGCATATATCGAGGATGCACAAGATAGCTTGTATAGCCTAGATAGAGACTCGTGTTTTAGCTACAACTTGGTGTATTGTAGGGGATACACACCATACCTTGAAGTTACTCACCATGTACTCTCTTGGGTTGAGATAGAAATCTTTGTGGTGGACTACGATAGTCTCTAAGAGAAAGCATGAAGTTGAGCTTGTGGTGTCTGTTGATGACCCTGTTCCACTAAATCGCTAGCTATTTGCCTTCGGGAGAAAGGGTGATCCAGAGAACCACCTTGGTATCACAGAGTATTAATCTTGGGGGCGTCCCCTCAAGGTGGTGGGCCTACATCAAGTTTGTAAACCCTTATCACTAATTCTAGGATTGTGTTGTCTGGAGCGTTTTCTTGTGTGATACTAGTGCTTGTCGTCAGTCCAAGTCAGTCAAACCCACTGCTTTTTATTTTTCGTTTTTTTGTCCTTTTCCATAGTTTTCCCCTACCCCTAGTGGTGAGTTTTCTTCTTATAGGGGAAAAATTGCATTTTGGACAGATGATCTTTCCCTAAAAAGGGCAATTATACATCCTGATCAGTCAGTTTAGTCATCCTTTAGGCGAACTCATCCTTGGTAGGGGAAAATTTTCTTATGGGTCCTCTAGTTAGGAAACCTCATGTCCACCTATTCCCTAAAGAGGTGATCTTTCTTTCCTCTTAGGTGAGTCCATGTTCGTCCGTGTCATCTCCATCTTCCTGTTCCCTGAATAGACAATATTGTTATCCTCTTAGGTGAGTACGTGACAACTCATACCATCCCCATCTACCTGTTCCCTGAATAGGCGATCTTGATTTCCTTTTAGGTGATTTTGTGTTTCATCTATGTCATCTCGATCTGCCTATTCCCTAAATAGATGATCCTACCCTATCCA
>VDFB02380743.1:0-43219 GCA_007258455.2 Sequoia sempervirens
AAAGGAGGTGAATATGAAACTATTAACCTAGCTGGTTCTAGCCCTGAAAGAAATTTCTACGTAGGGAAAGCCTACCCTAAAGCAATTAGAAAAGATATACTGAGGGAACTAAAGAAGGATATTGCTGCAATAGCTTGGGGGTATGAAGATCTAAAAAAAATTGATGCTTCTGTAATGACTCATACTATTCCTTTGAAGCCTAAAGCTAAACCATTTCGGCAGAAACGTCCTGTCAACACCTTGATTGAACCACTGATCTTTAAGGTAGTTCAAAAATTGCTTTCTGTAATCTTCACTATACAACATTTAACATGGCTGGCTAACTTGGTTCCAGTTCGTAAGAAAAATGGAGAGATCAGGCTATGTGTAGATTTCAGGAATCTAAATAGAGCGTCAGAAAAAGACAACTACCCACTCCCCTCTTTGGATGAAGTCTTGAAAACCATCAATGGATCTTAGATGATATCATTCCTGGGTGGTTATTCTAGATACAATCAAGTGATTGTTACTTATGAAGACAGAATGAAGACAACCTTCACTACTAAGTGGGGAAAATTTTCTTACAAAAGGATTCCAATTGGTTTGATAAATGTTGGAGCAACCTTTTAGCATGCCATGGACATAGCGTTCAAAAATTTGATTGGTAAATGCATCATCATCTACATGGATGACCTGACAGTATTCTCTAAAGATTGACTAAACCATGTTGTAAACTTGGCTAAAGTTCTTGAAAGATGTATCTGGTATGGTGTCTCCCTGAATCCTAAAAAGTGTGTGTTCGTGGTTTTTGAAGGGAAATTTTTGCGACACATAATCTCAAAAAGAGGAATATCAATTGATCTAGAATAAGTTGAGTCCATTCTGAAGATAACCAAGCTAGGAAGTAAGAAGGAGATGAGATCTTTCTTTGGAAAGATCAACTTTGTGAGAAATTTTATCACAGGTTTTGTAGAAATTGTTAAGCCATTGAATGAAATGATAAAGAAAGATGCTAGAATAGAATGGAGTAATGAGGCAAAGGCTACTTTTCTCAAGTCAAACAATCCATTTCAGAAGCACCAATCCTCACTAGCCCTGACTACTTGAAGCCATTCTATATTTATTCTTTTGCTTCTGAACACTCATGTGTAACTGTTCTAACTCAACACAGAGAGAACAGGGAGGACAGGCCAATTTCCTTCATGATTTCTCTGTTTAAGAATTTCGAAGTCAAGTACCCACCTCTTGAAAAGAAATATTTTGTGTTGGTTAGAGCTATCAAGAATTTCAAGCATTACATCCTCCAAAGTCAAATTATTGTTGTAGTTCCTGATGCTGCCATGAAGTCTCTACTTATGCAGAACAAGTTGGGAGAATGAAGGGGGAAATGGATGGCCATTTTGTAGGAGTTCAATCTAGAGATTCACCCTATGAAACTTGTCTCAACTTTGAGCCTATCTAAATCCATAGTGGATGTTGGTGAGAACATTATTTGTCAACAATATACAACACAGTCCTTTTCCAACAACCCTTGGTATGTCAATATCATCTATTTCATGCTCAACAATTGGTGCCCAGAGGGAATGAATACAACTCAGAGGAGAGCACAAAGAATGAAAATCTCCCATTATATGCTCAAAGGAGGATTTTTATACAAGAATAATTTTGAGGGAGTTTACTTACGATGCCTTGATCAACAAGATGCTAAACATGTAATTGTTGAATTTCATGGGAAACATGGCACAGGTCATGGTTCTATAGATTCACTAGCACATCAGATCCTCATATCTAGTTATTATTGGTCATGTGTGTTCAAATATGTCCATCAACATGTAAGAACATGTCACATATGTCAAATTTCTACATCAAAATAACACCATTCAGCCATGCCATTGCAGCCTATTTATGAGGTAAGGCCATTTTACCAATGGGCGCTAGATTTTATTGGGGTAATTAACCCAAATTCTTCTATAGGACAAAAATTTATTTTTATTGCCATGGATTACTACACGAGATAGACAAAGGCTATACCTTGCAAGAATAGCACAATGGAGGTAGTAATCAAGTTCCTCACCAAATGCATCACGACTAGGTTTGGAGTACCCTTCGTATTGGTATGCAACAATGGCTCTTACTTTTCTTCTATTGAGTTCATTTTGTGGGCTTATGATCATAAAATTGTTTTAAAGTATTCTTCAAACTATTACCCACAAGGAAATGGAGTTGCAGAATCAACTAATAAGAATCTCTTATGGGTAATTAAAAAATTGTTAGAGAACAATCCTAGGGACTGACATACCCAGCTAAGATTTGTGTTATTGGCAGATAGGACTAGGATCAAGGCTACTTTACAGACTTCACCATTTAAGCTAGTGTATGGCCAAGAGCCTGTATTCCCTATTCACTTACAAATAGCTATCCTTGAGTTTATGCAGAAATTTTACTCTAGTGATGATAGGATTGAAGTAAGATTAGTCGGCTTGTTGAAATTAGAGGAGCAGAGAGATACTGCCTTGCAACAATTCTTTAGACACCGGGTTGTTTTCAAACATTGGTTTGACAAAAGAGCCAAAATCAAGGCTTTCAGAATATCATACTATATGCTATTGTGGGATAAAGCTAATGGAAAGAAGGGAAATCACTAGAAATTTGATAAGCTATGGTTGGGTCCCTATCAAATTCCTGAAATCCTAGGAGGGAATGCTTTCCGGCTGAGTAGTTTAACGAGAGAACCCATTCATTGCCTGTCAATGGACAGTTTCGTAAACATTATTTTGAGTTGTAAAGTTTGGTATTTTGTTGGGCTGTGCATATGTAAATAATTTGTTGTTCTGCTTGTAAATAGTTTTTTTGTTTGTTTGTTTGTTTGTTTGTTCTTTCTTTCTTTCCTTTCATTTCCTTTGTTGTTTGGTTTCTATCTTGTTTAGTTCTTTGGGGTTTCTCTATTATTTCCATCTTAAAATGGTGGGTTGTTATCTGACGTATACTTTGGTTATTAGGAGAGAAGTTGGTTTAGATATTTTTAGGTTTTCTGATTCAATGATTTTGTCCTAAATTCATTGTTTTATTCCCATTATCAATAAGAGTTGTGGAAAGTCTTGAAAACAAGGTGCAAAGTAAAAAATATTCATTAACCACCTCTGAATCTATCACAGATAATTAAACGCATCTCCTTTTGTAATGGTATATTTGTCCTAGGATGATGGTGTTGCAAGATTTGACTGAAAAATTTGATTCCCGAAGTGTTGTTATGAGATCCGTGGTAGTTTTCAACATAGAACAGATGTCATACATCTGACATATTGAGAAAAAATTGAATGAAATATCTGAAACTCCAAGAGAAAGGAAAAGAAAAGAAAAGAAGACTCAATATGAATGGGTGGTTCCAGTATCTCTATCGAGGCTATGGACACCTAACTAGGAGTAGAGCAATGTTCTAAGAAAACTAGAGGTATCTCCGTCAAGGCTATGGACACCTGACTGGTAGCGAAGCAATGCCTAGGATATCATTGCACAACAACTAAAGGGAATCAAATCATGTAGTTCAAATCTTGCACATTTTTGTTCAAAAGATGAGGAAAAATTTATGAAAGGGTGAGGAACCATCAAGCACACACATAGATTCAGGGGTAGCTAGTGTTGATTTACATTTGAGATTCTAGCTCAGCCTTGGTTGTTAAAACTGACCCAACTAGAGTTGAGATGTCCATAAACTATGAATTCTAGGTAGATGAATCCTTCAGTTTCTTGAAAATGGTTAAACCATTTTCCTAGCCAAGTCACCATTTGTTATGCCTTGCATAACCACCCCATTTTATTTTGGAACAAAGTGGGTCCCCCTTTTTCTTTTGTTTTCATTTCCTTTGGTTGTTTATTTAGGTCTTCAGAGTTCTTTTGTTTTCCTCCTAAGTCTATCTTTTGTTCTGTTGGATTTGCTTCTACCTCACCTGAAGTTAGGTTTCATTTTCTTAAAAAATTGAATAAAATGATAAAGAATAATGTATTTTCTATGCTTTTGAGGACTAATGAAGACATTTTTTTGCAAGATTAAATCATGCATTTGATTTTTTTCTAAGGGAAGTCTATTGGAAAGCATGCCTCAATCAAATCTGGCATAAAACTCCTAAAGGAGCAAAGTTGGTGAGACCCTCTAGATGTCTTGTCGACTAGCTGTTGTGTTCTATTCATTTGAAATCCTCAATGTCACCAAGACATTTTGGTCATTGTGAGTTTTCTATCTCTCTCCACTTGGGAAGAGCTCTCACTGACAATTGTTCACAAGGTTGGCGTTGGGGAAAGGAAGTCTTGTTTGGTATGACCTCCTGCCGACCAAGTGGAGTCTTGCCAAAAGGGTTTGATCTTGGGGAGATGTCTTGCCAATTCAATGAATTCTTGCTGAAGGATTGTGCCTTCGATGTAATATCTCACCGACCGAAGGAAGTCTAGCCGAAAGGTTGTGGCTTCAGTATAACATCTTTCCGACTAGTGGACTCTCACCAATAGTGGTTCATAAGATTGTAGCATCAAGAGACTCTAAGCCAAATGATTTACACTCAATGTGATGTCTCATTGATGGTTGTGGTCTCACCGAATGGGTATATGGATATCGGCAAGATTCCTAGCCGAAGGGTTTACGTTTGATATGAAGTCTTGCCGACTAATGGAGTCTCGCCAATAGTTTCAACTCTTCGATGTGATTGATGGGAGCTCTCTAAGACCTTGTTCTGATTTTTTTTCTTGCCGATGGGTGTGTTCATGCTAAGCATCACCGAGACTCTTGCTGATGGTCTAGTTGGAATGGTATCTATTGTCAGTTGCTTTCAGTATGACCTCTTTTCGAAAGCAATAGTCTTTCTTATGGTTTTGGATACCAATATAACTCTTGTAGCTTGTTATGACCTCTCGCTGATAGTTGTAAGCTATGTCGACTGCTGATGTGGAGTATAATCGCATCGGGGAGACATGGCTAGTGTCTCACCAACATGCAATCTATTTGAATAACTTTTGACCACTTGGGAATCTTATGTGGTATGTGTTACAAAAATTAAAGGAAGTTGAAGGTGAACCATTTGTATTTTGACTGTTGTGACCATTCCTATTGAGAGGATCAATAGGATGTGAGTGGTATGGATCTACTTTGTGATCGAAGTGATGAATTGATTCAGTGAGAAGTGGTGTCATATGTAAAGATCTAAAAAAGAAGGTAGGATGTTGATTCTCAAGGGGGTCAACTTGCAAAATGAGAATGAATGAGAGGAAAACTGAAAGGGAAGAGGCTGTGAATCTCAATGACAGCTGTGATGTCTATTGGAAAAGGTAGATCGACAATAATGACAATGCTTCAAAACATTCAAGGCAGCTCTGATGGAGGTCTCAAAGTCGAACATGAGGGCTGCGAGTTAATGCGATGATTGTAAAAGATTTGAAGGCTACTCTTGAGGGTGATCTTTCATTGACATGGATAGAGTATGCACATTGAATGCATCACTAACTTTATTCCAAAAGATCTGAGGACTAACCCTTCTGGAACCAACAGATTTTTGTAAACCCTAAAATAGGGGCCGACACATTCTTTTTTTTTTACACATTTTTTTTATATGGCACTTTTGGGCCTCTTTGAAAGAGAGACAGAGATAGGTAGACAGAGAGAAAAAAATAGTGAAGAATTTTTTTGAGGGTAGAGAGACATAACTACATCTCTTTTCTTTGTAATAGGATATTCTTTATGTCTTCTTAGTTAGGATTAGAAGGTAGAGAAACTTGAGAGTAGAATAGAGTAGGGGTAAAATTCAGCAGAGGGAGGTGATGTATCTTCCAGATTCTCTTGGTATAGATAGAGACAATTTGAAGACATGGGTTTTCTGTAAACTGGTGATCTAGCCAGATTTGTAAATGTTGCTGATTTGTTTCACCAAGAGTAGAAGCAACCATATTTAAATCTACTTCATATTGTGTTCTTGAATGGTATTTATCTTGGGTTAATTATTTGATTTGGAAAGCTTTCAAGGAATGAAATTTTATCTTATGTTTAGCTTAAATGGTGATTTTCAATCTGTTGTTGAAATCAGCACTGTGAATGAATGAAACTATGTTTTAATCACAAGTTAATTTTTTTCTACGGTTTTAGTTAGTAATTCCTTGAAAGGTAACAAGTTTTATTAAGTTGGATGAATTAACATTCTCTTCAGTTTACAAGCTTTGATCTATCTTTTTCTATTTCTTTAAAACCACCGGTTAAAGTAGGTTTGAAAATATGTTTGATCTTAGCACAATCCAGAAGCTCAACACCAGCAGGACCCTTGAACATTATAGTTCACATCAACCATTGAGTGAAATCAACATAGTCGAGAGTCGATTACCAACACCTTGGGAGTTAGATATCCATGTGTTATTCTTTATTTTTTAGGAGAATAGAATATTAATATTCTATTTACTATTGTTGTGTTGTTTTGACCTAAAAACACCTCTAAAACCATTTTTTTACACAGACCTTAAACCCGAACTACTTACAATCATAGCTTGAGTTAGCTAGAAAACATCAAATCAATTGCTTAGACTAAAAATTAAGCTAGAAATAACATTGAGTGTCCAAAGAGGGAATCAAGAGCTCTTTATCATCTTAAAAAACTAAAACAAACTCCCTACCTCAATAAGATATTTGTCCAACAAAGGAGGGAGTAAAAAGCCCCTTACAAGACCACAAAACCCAACATGCCAACAAAAACTCTACCTTAAAAGGTATTTTCTACCCTTTATTGGATAATATGTCATGAAAACCCTTACCACCAAATCCACCTCTCTCCAGAAAACTCAAAATCCACCACAAAAGGAACTACAAGAAAAAAAACCAGTCGAAGAGTAAAATTCCCAACAAATCCACAAAGCCCATCTCCACGTCAAAAGAAGATATCTCCACCTCAATAAGAGTGGTATTGACCTCAATAGAGGACATAAACTATAGGAATAAGAAGAAATCCTTCCCAACAATAGAAAGGAATAACATAACATCCTTTGGAAACTTGGGCACCAGGGTCAATAGAGAAGTCATAATGAATGTACTAGCCAACCAAATAACATGAATAAAATTATGAGCATTTAAGATATACTTATTGAACAACCTGGCCAGATAGAATTCATTTAGCCAACAACACACCAAATAAAAATCCATCTAGATACCCCCAAAAAACTATTTTGTAAAAAGTCCCCAGCAAGAAAAACTAGGAGCAACCAAGAGAAAGTCTCACAAGATGAAGAAATGAGACCTAGAACTAAAAAATTCATAGTAAACAACAAATCTTATCATAAAAGCCAACAAAAATGTACCATAAAATCTTCTAAGCACCACCAAAAATAAGAAAAAAATCAAGCAAAAACACCTCTACAGTAGAAAAATAATGAACCCCAACATCATGAAGTACTTTACAAACCAAAGGGGGCTCTAACAGAAAACCAAAAACCTTGACTTGGCAGAATAGAAGTCACATATCCTATAAAACAGAAGACACTACAATGTTAAAATAGGACCATAAACTCCACGAAGCACCAATGAAGAAGTCAAGAGAAACTAAGAAAATTTCTTCCAAAAGGAAGAACACCCATTGAGTGGCATTAACCAAGCTCCAATAGAACCTAGGACAATTAGGTGAATCCATATTGAAAAAATTCAAGGAGCAAGTCTGAACATGAAGCACAACAACTGCCCCAACTTGATGGTTAGAGCCAAAGAAAGACCACAAAAACTCCACTACCAAGGCCAACAGGGAACGCCACCACTAAGAACCAACAAATAATCCTAGATACACCCAAATATCTTCCATTAGGAAGATCAACCATAGAGAAATAGCCATTGAACACCAAGAGTAGAGGCAACTAGAAGGGTGCTCCAAAAAAAGCCAGACACTAGGGCCCAAACCACATCACAAGCTAGGAATCAAACCCAAAGTGAATAATGATTGAGAGACCTTAGGAAGGCAAGGGGAAACCATGCCATAATAAGTTAGGGAGTAGGCTAGAACAAAAATCACAACAAATTCCCCAATACTTCAATCAGAGCCAAATAATGACCACAAAGACTCCACAACCAATACCAATAGGGAACCCCAACAAGAACCACCAAATAAGTCAAATGACACCAAGCAAAGGTCTTCTCAAAGGAAGAACAACCACGATGTTCAAAGCAACTACCAAACTCTAAGATAAAAAGAAACTAGAAGGAAGCATTGGAATAAATAATAGTAGAGAGAGCCCACAAACGTAAGAGGAAGCCATGCAAGAAAGAGTTAGGGAGAAGGCTGAAACAAGAAACCCACCAGTTGCCCTAGCATGCCATTCAAAGCCAAAGATAGACCATTCCAAAAAAAAACCCCCCACAAGGAACCAAAGCCTTACACTAAATGTTGGAGAAATAGGTAAAAAGCACTCTCATAGCCCAAATGCAACACACATAACCAATAGAATACAAAAAAATTGAAATGTAGATGAAGAGAAAATCACAAGTGAGCTAGCTGTTGCTATCGCCTCAAGCTCTATACCAAAAATGCCAACAACCTGCAGAGAAATCCGAAGAAGGAAAGAGGAAATCACACAAAAAGGAGTTAGGGAGAAGGAAAAAACAAGAAAAAAAATCCCCAACACATTGGTAAAAAAAAATGATAGGACACTCCACAGAAAGTCCCCCCATGAGGGACCCAAGCCTCACAATAGACACTAGAGAAGAAACCACATGTAGGAAACTCTCCCACAACCCAAACACAACACCAACAGCTAGCACAACATAGAAAACATGGTTCACAGAGGAAAAGAAATCCTCAAGCAAACCAATAGCCTCATCCACCTCATCCACCTCATCCTCTGCATTGTAATCACCACCTTCCTAAACCACACCTTCTCCCAAATTCAAATTAACACTCCCACTCGATGGCATTTTCTAATTATTGTTGACTTCAAAATTGTTAGTGTTGATAATTATTACTAATATAATTGAATAAAATGTGTCAATTAGATTTAGAAAACAACAAAGCATGTGATGTTAGATGAGTGTATGAACAAAACTTGACTTGATATGTATAATTATAGGTCAATCTTTTTTGGGGTATTGTCTATGGCACTTCAACAAAAGCATATTGATATATCATCATATTTGATTGATGTGAACCTAAAAATTAGGTTTAATAATCAAACTTTCCAAGTGATCTATTATAAAAAATTGAGTGTCATTCAAAATTATCACATGATTTTGGGAGGTACAAAGTTAAGGTGCACAACTATTGGGCCCTCTCCAAGCAGCCTATACCATATGAGACTACATCATACTCCCTGAATATGTAAGAGGCATCTAATTGTGGTTAAAATGTAAGGTGTTCATGTACTTTGTCCCCTACAAGAATAAAGGGCTATTTGGATGATAGAGTAGAAGACTTAATGTTAAAGCATGTGTAGATGTCAAATGAATTGACTAAAAAAACTAAGCATTAGAGCTAAGAACTAAGTATGAAGTTAGGCTCATTAAACATTTTTAACAATTTTCCCATCAATACTTATTAGAGGTAGGTGATGGTATCTTCTCTCTTTTTTCAACTTATAGCCCCTTCTATATAATTGATGTCTTTTAAATTTAGATTTTCCAATTTGAAAAAAATAAATCATACCTCAAAAGCCCATTGTAGTCAAAACCCTTGAGATCTTATCTCACTATCCAATTCAAAGAGATTTTAGCAATTAGAATATATTGTTTATAGCTTATACTAAATAAAAATAAGAAACCTTTGTAGTTTCTATTACTTTTATTTTTGAGTAAACAACCATTGCAAACACCTGCATTACAAATAAAAATATGACTACTTCTTGAGCTTCATCTATATTGTAAGCCTTTAATGTTTGAAATAATAGATCTAATTCTATAGGATTTAAAAAAGTAATATTCAATTTTGTATGGTTGACATGCAATGTATATATCACATTCCAATTGTTAATCATTGAATAAGTTTAGAGTTTGTTAGCCAATATTTATAATATTGTTATATTAATCATAAAATAAATCTTATCAAAATACAAAATCAAATAAATGACTTCAACAATTTTAACTAAACAATGAAATTTTATTTAAAATAGAACAACGTGTCAACCTTTTCAATAATAATATTATAACCACTACATTAATAATAACATGTGGACATTGAATCTTCAATCAAATAGTCACCTCTTGCCATATTCTATGCTTTAATTACAAAAATGTAGACCCATCTAAACTATCCATGTATCGGTCTTTGTTAAAACACACATGGTTTATTATGAAAGACACAAACATTATTTTTTTTTAAATTGTAAAATTCAATAATTAGATGTTATCAACTACTATCATATTCAAACAACTCTACTAACTTCACTATATTGCTCTAAATTTTACTCTCTTTATATAATTATGTAAAATTTATACAATCTAATTACAATTTATAC
Source organism: Sequoia sempervirens (assembly GCA_007258455.2). Taxonomy (NCBI): domain Eukaryota; kingdom Viridiplantae; phylum Streptophyta; class Pinopsida; order Cupressales; family Cupressaceae; genus Sequoia; species Sequoia sempervirens. Next base: position 10,435 of record VDFB02380743.1, read on the forward strand.
AATCTAATCAATAATATCCTATTAATAGTGCATAAAATATTTAACACATCAAAATCCATTGTATTGAAAAAAATATAAGGTTCAAAGTTTAACTCATCTCTAGACAAACCCAATATTATAGGGTTGCTAAAGCAATAAAAATAAACAAGAATTTTCTTAGAGTTTTTCATCTATAGTAACATAAGGAACACAAATATAGTCTAATTGAAGCAAACAAGAATAACATTACTTGCAAAAGGCAGCAAGTATTCTTCTAGGTGGTTTACAAGGCCTTTTTGCATGCATTACAAACCTGTTGTCTAACACAACTACATCACCAACTTCTGATTTCACCTCAATAGCCTCCTCTTCAGCAATTTGAAGGCATGATTCAATTACCTCTTTAGGAATCATAGATCCATCTCCTAGTGAAGGGGCATCCATTGGATCATTAAATTTTAATAGATTGAACCAAGTTTTCTTATCTCCATCTACTTTTCCAATTTGAAAAAAATAAAGCATACCTCAAAATCCTATTGCTTTCTATCATAGTCAAAACCCAAGATCTTATCTCACTATCCAATTCAAAGAGATTCTAGCAATTAGAGGATATTTTTTATAGCTTATACTAAATGAAAATAACAAACCTTTGTACATTCTATTAGTTTTATTTTTGAGTAAACGACTATTGCAAACACATGCATTACAAATAATAATATGACCATTTCTTGAGCAAGTCATAAATAGTGTAGGCCTTTAATGTTTGAAATAATATCTAATTCTATAGGATGAAAAAAGTACTATTTAATTTTGTATGGTTGAAATACAATGCATATATCCCATTCCAATTGTTAATCATTGAATAAGTTTAGAGTTTGTTAGCCAATATTTATAATACTTTTATATTAATCATAAAATAAATCTTATCAAAATAGGAAATCAAAAATATATGACTTCAACAATTTTAACATGTGCACTCAACAATGAAATTTTATCTAAAATAGAACATTGTGTCAACCTTTTCAACAATAATATTATAGTTCCACTACAATAATAATAACATGTGGACACTAAATCTTTAACCAAATAGTCACCTCTTGTCATATTCTATGCTTTACTTACAAAAATGTAGACCCATCTAAACTATCCATGTATCGGTCTTTGTTAAAACACACGTGGTTTATTATCAAAGAAACAAACATTAGTTTTTAAAAATTGTAAAATTCAATGATTAAATGTTATCAACTACAATTATATTCAAACAACTCTACTAACTTCACTATATCACTCTAAATTTTACTCTCTTTATATAATTATGTAAAATTCATACAATCTAATTACAATTTATAAAATCTAATCAATAATATCCTATTAATGAATTATCATGAGAATCATTATGTGGAGAATGTGATCAATGGGGTTGACCATCATCTCATGGGCCAAAATCGTGAAATAAATCCATTGAAGTGTTCTCAAATCCATTAATCAATCTTCTTGCGGGTGGTTTAGAAGGCCTTCTTGCATGCATCACAAACCTATTGTCCAACACAACCACATCACCAACTTCCCATTTCACTTCAATAGCCTCCTCTTCAGCAATTTGGAGGCATGATTCAATGATCTCTTTAGGAATCATAGATCCATCTCCTAGTAAAGGGGCATGCTCTAGACCATTAAATGGTAATAGATTGAACCAAGTTTTCTTATCTCCATCTACTTTTCTGATAAAAACAACGGCTTCTGACTGAAAGATCATCTTGTTCCCATCCCAACTCAACTTTGGCATTTTTAATCCAGAATCTATAGCCCTAAAAACAAATTCATAGATATATATTGCATTAATTGTCAATAAAATCTTCTCAAAAAATTATGTGGTAAATGTCAAAAATTTATGTAATTCTTACCTTCTTTCTGCTTCTTCCTTATCCTTGGTTTTGTACAAGGTTTGCCAACCTCTTAAGAAATTGTTAGGATCATCTTCTGCCGAAAAAATGGATGAATAAATCAACCCTTCTTTTCAATTTGCTTACAAATTGAGTTATTTCTTTCCATTCTTTGATAATCTTATGGCTCAACAAAATGGGGTTTTCCCCTCCATGCAGTGGAACAATCTCATAGAAAAAACCTAATTTGGTTGGAAAGTCCTCAAACTACATCAACAAAAAGAAAAAATATAATTAAAAAGATAATATACAAAGAATGTGATGCTATTTTTAATTTTATTAAAATTGTAAATCTAATTTAAAAAGAAAAATTGGTTGGTGTTTTATGATTTAAATAAATATATGATATAAAAATGAAAAATGCTTTGATAATATGTGGAAATTCTAAGAAGAAGAAAAAGATGTTAAAACCCAATTCAGTTGACGGTCTAAAAATAGAACACTTCTTCACAAGTTCACTATGACTGTCACAACTTTAAGATTAACTTTTGATGGAGTAGGGTGGGTATATAGATCATATTTTGTAATCAAACTACTTAGTTGATTCACTCAAAAGATCTTTCATGAAGATATTGCAAAAAAAAACCAAATATATATTGGTGATGGATGTTTTTATTAGGCGTAGAAACATACCAAAGCCATCTCATGGTGGAATTTGATGGGTTTGTGGAGAGGAGCTTCATTTACAGTAAAAAACTCTTCCCTCAATCTTTGTTCTTGAACCTACTCTCAAATATTCCTTTTCATCCCAACCAAATGCCTCCATAACAACATTGAAATTTGGTTGAGCCATAAGATTACTGAAAGAATGGAAAGAAATAACCTGAATTTGTAATCTAGTTTTTAGGGTTTGAAAACTTGTAGGGATTTAATTCATGAATGAGCAATTAGTCTTCAATATTCCTCCAATTAGCTTTAGATCTGAAAACCTACACACATGAAAGAGGAGAAAGGATTGCACCATATAGGGGATTGCCTAAGTCAAACCTCGTTTTTCTATTTCTACCTCCACAACAACTATGATGATGTATAAAGAGAGATTACCCTTGGTCAAGTAGAGGCTAAATGATAAAAAAGTAATGAATTGATAAATTGGTGTAACTCACCACTCAGGTCTCCATTCCTTGATGGATTGAAGTCATGCATTCATAAGAAAATTATAATAATACATGAAAAAACTTACATAAAAACATGAATGATTGATATGATGCTTGACATGAATAGACGCTATAATAATGATGATAATTCTACTCGTCGCTACTCTTGATTGATTTTTGAACTCACAATTTTCTCCATAAAATTGTAAAATTACTTTGTATTTATATGCAATTATTCTATTTTCCCAAAAATCAAATGTTGATAGCTAAAAAATAAATTCAAATAATAAAATACCAACATTGACATATTCAAAATGAAACCAAAAAGGGGTTTTCTAGGGTGTCGAGTGCCCTAGACCATACCAATCCCTTTTGGGCCTAAAGTGTCAGGGGAAAATATTAAATGTTCATTTTAATTTCCCTTGTTTTATTTTTCGAAGATATTTTTAAAATGAGTGATTAAATTCATAATTAGGTCCAAGCACATGGGGGAGCTAAACCTAGTGTTAAATTGTCAAGGGTGACAATTTTAGATGCTTAATTTAGCCCCCAATTTAGTGAGAGTATGAACTTACGCTCAGATTCACACTAAATTAATAATAGGTCAAGAGGTGCTCAATTATTTAAATATTTAAGAGAAAGGATGGTATTGAATCTAGAGGATGTGTTGGGGCAGGGATCCTAGCTTGATTGGCTAAAACATCTTGTTGTAGGAAAGAGATCACGAGATCTAGTCTTCCCCCAAACCTATGGTACCAGAGGGCATGTCGAGCTAGCACCACCGGTCATGTGAAATAATTTTACCAGGTGCAGTATAGTTTATAGGGGGACAAATACCCAACCAATTCCTACAGTCTAGAAAAAATAAATAAAAATGAAAATCTAGGTGATGTGTTAGCCCCCAAATTCAAGATCCTATCATAGGACAATATGACGAAAAATGAATAGACATACATGAGATGTAATACAACATGTCAAACATGAAGCATACATGATGAAGACACACAACATAATATAACAAAAAAATAACAAAATACAATGCAAGAAAACATAATGCAAACACGATGCAAACACAATGCAAAAAAACACATACACTAAACACAAACACAAGGGTTAGTACTAAAAGGGGATTTGAGTCAATAAGGAAAATATACCTTAGTATTAAATTTGTCTCAAATGCCAAATGTCATCTCTCGAATGTGATATTAGACAAGATAGTGCTCTTATAAGGACTAGCAAGCTATGTTATTCCAAGTCACTCATGAGCTACATAGATCCATTGGCGATAAATTTGTGTTATTCTAGGTTTCCATGCAATATGATGGGTTCCATAAGGCTAGAAAGTTGCATTATGCTAGGTGACTCATGAAACACATGGCTCCACTGGCAAGAAAGTTGTGTTATGCTAGGTGGTCATGTTAAAAAAAGCTCAAGTTCATGAATCAATAAGTTATGCCAAATCCATGGACTATTTTGCAAATCACGCTTTAGGGAGCACATAAAGTTTAAAATCGTAAGGGACTATTTAATGTCATAGGGGATGAAAAATCACCTCATGGGGTGTATAAAAGTTTAACATCACAGGGGACGGACATTACCTTAGGGTGTGTACAAATTTTAATGTCATGGGGGACAAACAGATCACCTCAGGGGGTGTACAAAGTTTAATGTCATGGGGAACGAACATCATAAAGCCATGCCTCAAGGGTCATTATAAGTAACACCACCACAAAGGGTGCATGCCAATAAATAAATCATTATATTTCAAAGGATACTACTCAACGTATGTAAGATCACACCTTTAGGGAGCATCATACATGCCACCACTACCCAAAAAGGACAAATCATGAAATGAAGGGTCGCACCTTAGGGTGTATCAAGCATAATACCATCACTAAGTGGACATAACATGACATGAAAAGTCACACTTTAGAGGGGTATCATATCTAATGCCACCACAAAGGAGACACTATCATAGATTAAGGAGGCCACGCTTTAGTGAACATCTATATGATATTACTAGTAAAGGGGACATTATTTGAGAAACAAGGTCACACTTTAGTCGATGTCATGTATAATATCAATATCTAATAACTTAATATATGAGGTAATATATGCCCCCCGCTTAAAATGTTAGTCTACTTACTACACTAATATTTTAAGTTGATAATGAAATACTTAAAGGATTCCTTATAAAAAGGAATGCATCTTATATAGGGATAACTACCCTTACCCCCCAAGTGTAAGGACAATGATGAGCCTAGATGGATAATATTGTGTTGCTCCTTATTGATGAAATATGATTGCACAAAAATTGTGTGCCCCCATGCATGGTAATGAGTATCATATTGAAATAAATAAAAAGGGGTCCTATGTCCCTTTTGTTTAGAATAATAGAATCTAGGTACCTTTCTTTAAAATTTCATTAGAAAGAGAGAATATCACAATGGGATAGGATTGAATTTCAACCTTGAGGTGAGCCAACCCTTCTTTGGGATCTTGGATCTCTACTTTCTTATGATAGAAGTGACTAATTGGAAGTTTTGGGAGATGCTTTATAATGCATTAAGTGAATTTCATGACCTAACACTTGAAATACAAAATATTTATGATAACAAAAATGGAAATGACAGTTTGCAAGAATATTAGGAAAGTGTTGAGTAGTATGTACCTGCCTAGAAAAGTGGATTTTAGGACCTATAGTAGGACTCATTCACCAAAGGGTGAATGGATCTTTGCACAAGGGTTTTCCTCAACTTTGGAGGTCCTCTAGTGCAAGATCTGAGCTTATTTTTTCCTTAGGTTTCACTATCAAAAATCCAAAAAATAAATTTTGGATTTGAATTTTTGTGTCTTGACAACAATGATGACAACTTTGAAAACTTTGCAAGTTTGCTTCTTTGATATATTTTCAATCCTCCTTCACCTGTAAATCTACACATATGAAGAGAATAATTTTATTTTTTTTGGGGGTGAATAGGAGTTTAGCTTAGTCAAACTCCATGTTGGTAATTAAACCTTGATGTTGAAATAATGATAAATGGAAAGAATTGATGAATGAAAAATGATTTTTCACAACTCACTAAACCCTTAATGGTTGCCCTTAGAGGATTGAAGTCTAACAAATCTCTCTAAGGATTGGATCATGCATGAATTGTCTTGATTGATTGCTTGATTTGATTCTTGAATGCTTGAAACCTACATCACAATGTTAGCTCCAAAACATGACATGAACACACATGAACTCTAACATGATGATAGGATCTTAATTGATGATGTAGATGATTGATAAATCTTCTCTTCAATGCCCTTGATAAATAAAAAAATCTCTTGTGAAAGCTTCTTTAATGCTAGATGTCTTTAATTGATAAAATAACTATATTTATAGATTTTTATCTAATTTCCCAAAAATTAGATTCCACAAGCCGACATTTGAAACTTGAATTTTGAGTCATTAAAATGCCACCAAAAACATATTAAAATTTGGGTCCTGGCACTTAAAGGAGACCCATTTTCCCTTGGGAAAATGGGTCCTAGGACCTAAATCTAGGTGAAACAATTTCCAAGGTGTTTTAATTAATGTTAGAAATTGTTTAATATAGGTTTCCCTTTCAGAAAATGGGAATAATAAGGCTTTGGAATGCATAATTTGGTTAATTAGAAGCTTAATTAAGTCCAATTAATTAATGGGTGCAAACATAGTGTGAAAATTGTAGACACATAAAATTGACCTAGGCCTACAAGTTATATTTTGGTCATATTTCATCCTAACATAATTAAAATATTTAATTATGTCATATAGTCCAATTTCAAATATTAATTAAATAATTCATAGTTATTTAATTGATTCATGTCTTTTATTCCTCTTGATTATTTAGATAAATAATTTTTATTTATTTATTTAAATGTGTCGCTAATATTTTAAGGTCTCTCTATGATTAAATAAATTCTTAAATTTATTTAATTATCTTTTCTCCATTGTTTCTTCATGATTATTTAAATAAATAAAATTTATTTATTTATTTAAATGCATCATTAATTTCTAAATGTCCTCTCATAATTAAATAGATTCCTTAATTTATTTAATTATTGTCCACCTTGGCATATTCCCAATTTTAAATAAAATCATTTATTTAAAGTTGTCCCACTTTCTAATTTTCTCCCTCTTAGTAAATAATTCAAATTAATTATTTACTATCACATGGCCCCACCTTTTGAATTAAATTAATTTTTTAATTCAAAATAACAACTTTCCCTCTTAAATCAAATAATTTCTAATATTATTTTATTTTCCAGCTCTTTCTTTTTCAATGCCATTCTTATCTCCTTGTCACATGCAATCTTGTCCCTTGATTTGATTTTCTAGAATCAAATCTTGTCCATTCATTTCATATTTACCCTAATGTTTCCCTAACCCTAATTGTGGGTTGTCACATTCAATTTTAACCATTGATCTTAGGGCATTTTTCAATCTTCAATCTTGGCCATTCATCCAAAATTGACTTTTATATAAAATGGCAATCTTGGTCTCATTTGGACATCTCTTAATCTCTCAATCATCTACATCTCAGGTATTCTTGACATCTTGGCATTTGCATACTTTAGGCTTGCTTCATAGTTGCTTAGTTGCATTGTGAGGTCTTTTGATAGAATCCTTCAACATTTGCTTAGGAAATTGTCATTATTATAGGTTGCTCATCATTAGGGAAAATACAATACTGCAGCATTTAGAGAAGGTGCAATGGAGGTTAATCATGGAGGTTGAAGACATTTGGTAAATTATTTCCTTATTTTCATGTTTTTACTCCTTTTTTCTTCATTTTTTGCTTTGGGTTATCTTATTTTAAGCTCTAATCTACTAACCTAGGTTTTTCCCTAAGCTACAAAATTGTAAAGGTGTACAATTTTCTACAGTACATTTAGCCCCCACTTTAGTGAGAGTATGAACTTATGCTTAGAATCACACAAAAGTAGACAAATATATGTCAAGAGGGGTCCAAGTGCATAATTTTTGATGATATAGGATGACAAAGATCAAGGAGGTGGTCGATCCCTTAGGATCAAGATCCCATGGCAAGCCAACATAAGCACAAAGGGACACACACATATGCATTCTATGAAGCAATAAGATAAGATACAAAAACATACAATTTCAATTTTAATGCAATAAGGGATGAAATAAAAAATTGTATTATGCCACATCCATCAAACACTATCACATGGCTCCATTATCAAATAAATTATGTTATGTTAAGTGGCCATGAAAAATATGCTCACAAGGGTTAGTGTAGTCTGATATACACTAAGTGAGCCCCAAGGCTATACGGTGAGAAACACAAGTAGGTCTACAAGGTGTGAACTTAAAAAAAGGTGGCAAATGGGAAATTCATGCCAAGTCTATAGGCTCCCATACATCAAACAAACCAAAAGTTATACTCTGTGATAACTTTGATAAGGTGCCACACAAAATGGTCACATGCTTCACAAGGCTAGCAAGTTGCATTATGCTAGACACTCATGGAATAAAATATGGAAAGGTTTAAATGCAATAACATTAAAAAGATAATCAAAGGGGTTTTTCTTAATACATGAGAGGTCTCACCTTAGGGAACGTCACACTTGAAATCACCACCAAGAGAGGACTAGTCAAGGAATAAAAGATTCATATCTTAGAGAATATTGATCATAGGTTTACCACCAAGAGGAATGCCATATACCAAGAAGAGTTGCACTCTTGTATAACATCAAGTATAATATCACTTCACATAAGACATGCAATTTACATCAAGAAATCCACACTTCGAATAAAAGGGTCATACTTCCTAAGATATGTATGTCATCATCACTAAGAAGGGACCATGCAAACAATGAGTGGGGGACTTATATGCCCCCCACTTAAAATGTCAACATACTTTCTATGTTGGTATTTTAAGTAGAAAGAGAGGAAGAGAGGATCCTTGAAAAGAATGTATGATTCCCAAAACTAGTTATCATTTCCCCCCAAGCATAGAGACAAAGACAACCCACCAAGGACTATCATGTTGTTTCCATGACAAATATGGTTGCACCTAAGATTGTACCACCATGAATGGAAATTACCAAGACACATAAAGCTACCAATGCAACATAGTGATGAGCAACATGATAGGATGAAAATCATTATCAATTAGAGAAAGTAGGTGCATCAACACAAGGAAGAGCACCACAATCCTTGAGATATTGAATTTTATTATTCAAATCCTTACATTCATTGGTTGAATTGCCATGCATTTGATGATGTGCACAAAAATGAGCTTTTTTTGTAGAATTTCTTTCGTGTTCTTGGAGGGAGAGATATCAAGCAATCTTGTAGGAGCCTCGACAATGTACTATCTTGATCAATAGTAGAAGATGTTCCTTTATTTTGTGACAATGATACTTATTTCTTACTACAAGGTGTCATACATACACAAGACTCTCTAGTTTTAGATTGTGAGATTTTGTACTCTCCCTTGAAGGAGGTTGTAAAATATAATGAGCCCCAATCATCACTAAGACATGTATTTAAAGATGAATTAGTATGATGTATATTTTTCCGAGGAGTGTTTTGTGTGATGACATTGATATTAATCAAAGGTTTCTTTGTTGATTTCATTTCTTTCGAAGGACAATAACCAAGACCTCTTGTTTGTTCCTATACGGAAGTATCTATAGGGACACAAATACCTTGTTTTTTAACACCACATCATTTTCCATTATATCTAAGTTGTTTCAAAATCTCATAACCTCTTCCACAATTTTTTTCCATTTTTTTTAAGGGTGGTGGCTTCTCGTGATCAATCCATTATATTTGGATGTATTGTTTTCCTATCCTTTGCTAAAAGCTATGGGTTCACATGGCTTGGATATATCAACTTGTGTTGGTATTATGTCAACTTCTTTCTATTTTCCTAATTTGTGTGTAATCTTATATTCTCCCATAAATATAGGTGTAAAATCCAATAAACACCAATCATCATCCAATAGTTTCATGATTGATGATAAACACTTGTTCTTCTTCTTGCACTAGTTCTACTTTTGTATTTGGTGTTAATTTTCTAAGAGGATTTGTCATTCCTGTTTTAGTTTGTAAGCAAATCTCAAACTTAGGATTGTATTTTATTGTGTAAACCATGTTGTTGTAAATGCACTTCACTAGATGATGCAACATTGAAGGAACCACATACATTGCATGAATCCATGTTCTACCTAGGATAAGATTATATGAAAGATCATTGGGCAAGAAATGGATAGGAGTTTGTAATGTAACCCTATCATGTTTAATAGGAAATGTTATCACACCAAGCGATTTTTTTCCATATTATAAAAAAAAAAGGATAGATAAAGAGTCTATTGAATTGTATTCTTGTCCACTCTAATCTTATTTAGAAGGTTTAAACTATAGACATTGAGTGTTGAATCATTATCAATGAGAGTACACCTAATGCAACACTTATTAATGACAACCATTATCATCAAAGCATCATTTTTTTGCACTTCTAATGGATGTAACTCATCTTGATGAAAGGTAATGTATAATTTGATCAAGTCATACCTTGAATTAGGGCTGCTACATCATTTGGTTGCACACTAGGAGGGATGAAAACTTGTTGTAAAGCACTTTGGAGCATTCCATGGTAAATAGGTGATGCTTGAATTACATCCCACAAGGAAATGTTAGCAGGAGTGTTGGGAAGTTGTTCCACAAGATCATACTCCTTTCCACTATGCAAAGGAAAATGAGGAGCACTAGGAAAAATGTGTTGAGGGAGTGATAGTGAAGTAGGTATGATTTTTTTCGTTTCCTATTGTTCCTTTTGTTATTTGTATGAGAAATTGTATGATAACTAGGTTGCTGCGAAACATTGTTACTAGTGATTTTCCTTGTAAAACTTATGATATGTCCTGGAGGTTATGGTTGGTGTTGAGGTGGTCTATGATAAGAGGTGGCTTAGGAGATGACTTGGGAGGTCCAATAATTAGAGAAATCTTAGGAGGTCCAAAAGGAGTGTTTGGAGATCCTATAATCAAGGGAGATGGAATAGATATTTTTGCATTCATAACCTCAATGGATGTGACTTCTTGTTGATGACTTTCTAATGAGGGGAGATCTAAGGTGAAGAAAGCCATCTTAGTATCAATGATTTTATCATCTTGCACCATAATATCTTCTCTAGTAGGAAAGGTTTTAGGAGAAAGACAAACAACATTCTCATTATATTCAATGGTTGGTTCTTCTAACTCCAAGATACCTTCATGATGAATAGGAGAGGTATTGGGAGAAGGAAAATTATGATTGTCAATGATTGCATCCTCTTGTACTAAAACATTATCACAAGTGGGAGGGATGTTTGGAGATGAAAGGAGATTAGGCAAGCTAATGTCAAGAAATGTTTCAATTATCTCGTCCTCTTATGCCATAACATCTTCCCAAGTGGGAGAAGTAGGGGGGGAGGGACAAACGGGATTCTCATGATGTTTGATAATTAGATCTTCTAACACCAAGATACATTTGTCATAGTTAGGAGAGGTATCGGGAGAAGAACAACTATGATTTTCATGATTATCTATTATTGTATCCTCTTGTACCAAATAATCCTCATAAATGGAAGAGATATTAGAGGTTGACTGAAGGATAGACAAGGTGATATTAAGAAATGTGCCAGTGATTTCATTCTCTTGCACTAAGGTATTCTCATAAGTAGGGAAAACACTTGGAAGATGACTAACATGCTTGTGAATGAGTTTTTTTTTTTTTCCCTAGTTTGTGCTCATAACTAGGTAGATTGTACTTATACAATCCATTATTTACCATATCAAAGCCACATCTTTGAAAAGGAAGCATGCTTCTATTTATGCGACAATGAGAAGAAATCTATCCAAGATATGCAATGATTCAGAAATATAAATAGTTTTCCTACAAATTTGATGGTTTTGAATATTGAAATACAAAAAAATTATGATTTTGCAATGAATCAATAAAAATGATAAATTTTCTTGCACATAGAATAACAATTTTTTAGAATTTCAAAAAAAACTTTTGCAAGCTAGACTAGATAGATGATACAAAAACAAAAACAGTGTACAAAAGTTGTCTGAGACACCTGTATAAGGACAAGTTCTCCCAACAGTGAATGGGTCCTTATATAGGTTTTAAAAAGTGAAAATTGAATTTTTATGTTATTGTTTGAAGTCTCTTTACCTAGTTGCAAACAAGTTAAATAGTGTTAGTTTTTCTGGATCTTTAGATGAAATGGAAATGCAATTTTAGTGACAATGTATGAACAAAATGAAAACCTTTTAAATGCAATTTGCAAATGTAAAATGTAATAATTGACTAATTTTAAGATGCAAAATTATGAAAATAATGATTTGATGCAAATTTTAAACAAAACTATTTAATTTTTCACTTGTTGTTGAGCTAAAATGAAAAATACAATATGTATGTAATAAAAAATTTCAGATTTTAACTATTTAATGAATGCAATATGAATAGATATCTTATCTAAATATGACCAAAACAAACCCTAATGCAACCTATGATGCAATATGGAATGCAATGTTTTTGAATTTTTATTACTTTGTAAAATGCAAAGATGAAACCCTAACTAAGAAATGCAAGTTAATGCAAGGGTATGTGCAAGATCATGATGGGCCAAAAAGTGGTGATATGATGGGTATGTGTAGGGTATGTGGCTAACGATTTTTTTTTACCCAAAATTGATGAAACAAAAATGGTTTTTAAAGGAGATTCTCAGCTTTCCACCAATACAAATTATGCTTTACTTTGAATTTAATAAATAATTATTATTCATTTTCCATTTGAATTATGACTAAAGTCCCGATTGATAGGCTTATTGAAAAAACCTATAGCTTTCAACGGTATCACATTTTTTGAATCTAAAACATGTGTCACATTTTATGCTTCACATACTATAGGATTAAAAAAAGAATTTCATGAAGTTTTGACCAATTTAAGGTGGTCAGACATATGAGTTTTTATACTTTTAAAAGTTGTAATAAAAAATTCATAATTTATTTACTTGGAAAAAATTACAAAAAATATGCATCACATTGGACATGAGTCCTCAAATTATATCTAAAATATTATTAAAAATATTATCATTTTATTGTGGTTAGGGTGGTCAAACAAACACCTACTTATTTTTTCCTTGAAATTTAAGATTATATAGATTTAATTCACATTTTTTATATAGATTCTATTCTTACATATTTTTCAAATAATATAGATAACTTATTCAAATTTTTATGTCAAGTTTCCTAACTCTGATTTTTCTAAATTTTATCACCACTTAAGGGCCTCTTTTTTCCATGATGATCTTCCACATACCCACAATGCAAATCTAAACCTAGAATTTGAAGGACTTCCAATTTTAGAAAGTTTATAGTGTAAGAATGTTGGGTTCACCAAAATGAAAGAAAGAAAAAGGGGTCCTATGTCCCTTTTGTTTAGAACTATAAGATCTAGGTACCTTTCTCTAAAATTTCATTAGGAGGAGAGAAGATCACAAAGGAATATGATTGACTTTCAACCTTGAGGTGAGCCAACCCTACTTCAGGATCTTGGATCTCTACTTTCTTATGAAAAAATGATTGATTGGTAGTTTTAGGAGATGATTTAAAATGCATTAACTAAGTGAATTACATGACCTAACACTTGAAATGTATAATATTATGATAACAAAAATGAAAATGACATTTTGCAAGCAAATCTAGAAAGTGTTGAATGGTATGTAGCTACCCAAAAAGTGGGTTTTAGTACATTTAGCAAGACTCATTCACCCAAGGGAAAATGGGTCTTTTCATATGGACTTTCCTAAACTTTTGGGGTCCTCTGGTTCAAGATTTGAGCTTTTTTTTTCCCCAAGTTTCATTGTCAGAAAGCTAGAAATAAATTTTGGATTTGAGTTTTTGTGTCTTGGCAACAATGATGATAACTTTGATAAGTTTGCAAGTTTTCTTCTTTGATCTATTTTCATTCCTCCTTCACTTGTAAATTTTCACATACAAAGAGAGAAGAGAAAATGTTTATATTTGGGTGAATAGGGGTTTTCCTTATTCAAATCCCATGTTGGTAATTAAACCTTGATGATGAAATAATGATAAATGAAAGGAATTGATGAATGAAAAATGTTATGTCACAACTCACCATTCCCTTAAAGGACTGAAGTCATACACATCTCTCTATGGATTGGATCTTGCATGAATTGGCTTGATTAATTGCTTGATTTGATGCTTGAATTCTTGAAACTTATATCACAATGTTAGCTCCAAAACAAGACATGAACACACATGAATTTTGACATGACATGATAGGATCTTGATTACTATTGTAGATGATTGCTAAATCCACTCTTCAATGCCCTTGACAATACTATTTCCTCTTGTGAAAGTTTCCTTGATGCTAGATGTTTTGAATTGATAAAATAACTATGTATTTATAGGTGTTTATCTAATTTCCCAAAAATTAGATTCCACAAGTTGACATTTGAAACTTGAATTCAAATCATTAAAATGTTGCCAAAAACATATTAAAAATTGGGTCTTGGCACTTAAATGGGAACCATTCGCCCTTGGGTGAATGGGTCCTAGGACCTAAATTCAGGACACATAATTTCCAGGGTGTTTTAATAAATGTTAGCAATTGTTTAATATAGGTTTCCCTTTCAGAAAATAAGAATAATAAGGATTTGGAATATGTAATTTGGTCAATTAGAAGCTTAATTAATTCCAATTAATTAATGGGATGCAAAAATAGTGTGAAATTGTAAAGGTGTACAGTTTTATACACTACAAATACTATAACTACCACATACCAAGGAGAAATGCTATAGCTATTTGGTTTATTATCTTATCACATTTGTCCTTGTATGGATCTATGTCATGCAATTTCTTCTTTAAAGCATGACATTCATCAGTAGAATGACAAAATATTCTATGATATGCACAAAAATATGAAATTTTATTCATGTTTTTAGCATCTTTTTCTTTCTCATAGAAGAGGTAATGTAATGAATTTCAATGATAAAAGAGTGTGTAATGCATGCTTAATCTTTGACAAAGGATTCACAACAGTTAAGGGACTATTTCCAATAGGTACATGAGGTTTGTTTGGGTTAGATGATGGAATAAATGTCTTATGTAAAGGTGGAGGACCTTGATAACCTATTCCTTTTGTATCATCAAATGGTATTTGTTACAAGAGAGTGTGTACATTTCATGCTCATTCTTTATGTCGCAACCTTGTTTAGCTAGAATTTTAAATCCTTTGCCATAACACTTTTCTAAGCTAATGGGTGTATCACTTAATTTGTTTTCATAGGATGGAGGATCATTTGTGGGCCTAGGATCCTCTTGGTTGGCTCTAGAAAGGGATTTTTTTTTAATGGGTGAGGTATACATTGTAAAGCACTCTCATTGTGCAAGGAGGAAAACATCTCTAATGGATGTATTATAGGTCTTGATAATTTTTGAGGATTATAAGTAGGAAATACTGGATAAATGAAAATGTCACTTCTAAGGGTGGGTAAAGCATTATTTAGGGGATTTTCAAATATTTCTTCATCTTGCACCAAGATGGCTTCACTTGGAAGGTATGCATTAGGAGATAAGGAAAATTGATCTTTGTTATTGGTAGGGGAATTATTACCAAAGACATAGCATGAAACATCAACCAAAAATTTCAAAGAGGAAATTATTTTTCCAAAGGACTCAAATATTATGAAAGTGTATTATTAGCAAGTATATTCACTGAGATCATGACTATTACAACATAATAGGCACAAAAACTAAAAGCATATTTGGACACAAGACCCTTAGAGACTATTGTTGTAGGAATCTAAGCAAAAACAAACTGGTTAGGGATGTAGTACACCCTATACCAATGAATTACTTTTATAAAATTAAAAAATTTGAAATGTAGAACAATATCTAAATAATATATTTTGTGATTGTGCAGGTCTAAGAGTAAAGATATTTCTAGAAATATACAGAATTATGATTTTGCAATGTGAAATACAACTATGCAAGCAATTTTCAAAATTATCAAGCAATAAATATAATCATTTTTTTTATATTTAGATTGCATAGTATAGAAATTGATTTATCCTAACTTGACAAATCTATAAATTGAAATCTTTCTATCCTTTTGACACAATACTAATGCATTTTTTCCACTTTTCCACTATATGCATATGCATAAATGATTACTTTAAATACTTAAAAAAAAAAAAACATTCAGATTTCATATGACCTAATGCAGATTTACAAATGCAAGCATGAACTAGATCTATTTGACAATGACTTAAATAAACCTTGGTTATGTTATGAATGTAAAATGCAAAGGAATTTTTTCACTTTTTGAATATTTTTATAAAAATTATGTATGTACAAATGATGAATGTAAACAACCTAAGATCATACTCAAATTATAAAATGATATGTTTCATATTTTATAATATTTAGAGTGCCAAAATAGTCAAGTTCACCAAAATGTTTGATTTGGAAAATGGATCTAGTTGTAAATCACACTTCTCCCAATACGGGACTAAGGATTAGAAATTATCTCAAATCCACTTGACTATAAACCTGAATGAAAGATTCAGAATGGTGGATGAGGGTTCTAATCCTTTTTATTATGTGTGTGTGTGTATAATGTGAATTGATTGTTAATTGACTAAAATTGAAGATGCAATTTTGTTCCTAGGTTAATCATGCAAATGCAACAAACTATTATGATTTCTAAGAAATGAAATGTAGACAGATAGAAATAAAAATCTAAAGGGTAGAGAGTAGACACAAAGGAACTTGGTGTATAAATTTTGTGCTAAATTGGTTGGTCTAAGGTGTGATGTGCCCTAGATTGTACTCCTTTTTTATGATCTAAAAACACAAGCCTAAAGCCTTTGGTTTGTAGCTCTTATTCTCTTATAGTGACTATTGAAACATTGTCTATGATTGAGAAGATCCAGTTTTCATGGCATGAAAAATTGTAGGAATTGATTGCATGAATGAGAAAATAGTCTCTAAACTTCCTCCAATTAGCTTCAGTTCTAAAAACCTACACACATGGAAGAGGGGAAAGGGTTGTGCCATATAGGGGCTTTCCTAGTTCATACCCCATTTTGGTATTTCTACCTCCACAATAGCTATGACGATGTATAAAGAGATCTTACCCTCGGTTGGGGAGAGGCTAAATGATAAACAAGTAATTAATTAAAAAAATTCTACAAATCACCACTTAGATATGTATTCCTTGAAGGACTAAATTCATGTACTTATCACCTTCAAGGAGAATTTGATTGCTTGATTAAATTCCTACAAGAGTTAGTACTCAAAAAAAAGATCATAAAACATAAAAAAATTCACATAAACACATTATGAATGATTGAGATGATGCTTGACATGAATAGATGTTGCAATAACATTGGTAATTCTCCTCTTGATTTCTTTTGATTGATTTTTGAACTCTCAATTTTGCTCCATAAAGTGCTAGGATTAAAATTGTGATACTTTGTATTTATATGCAATTTTTATAATTTCTTGAAAATAAAAGTCAATTTCCAACAAATAAATTCAAATTTTAAAATAACAAAATATCGACACCAAAATTTTCAAAATTGAGCCAAAAAGGGGTCACCTAGGGTGTGTGGCACCCTAGACCATACCCATCCTTTTCGAGGCCTAAAGTGTTGAGGGAAAATATTAAATGCTCATTTTTATTTCCCTTGTTTGATATTTTGAAGATATTTATAAAACAATTGATTAAATGCATAATTAGGTCCAAGCACATAGGGGGGAGCTAAACCTAGTGTGAAATTATCAAGGGTGACAATTTTCAACTCTACACATACATGGCATTAGGTCCCATCCTTGCATCTAATTTCTAGTCAAGCATCCCTTATCAAGATAGTGCTTTTAAAAAAATACATTATCCCCCTTGGGTTTCAGGTATCTTGATCATCCCTTATCATTAGAATCCTAGATCTTACCTATCCATCCTTGGTATTTGTAGGATATATTGTTCCTCACATTAGACTGCATCTACCCCATTCATCATTCTTATGACAAAAGGTACTTGAGATAAAAAAAATTATTTCATTGTTGCTTTTGGAATATTTTTTTATACTTATTTTGAGCTTCATATTTTACCTACTCAAGGTCATCACAATCCATCATATCATGGTGCACTTTGAATGGTGAAACTAGGGGAAAAGTCTTGGATTTTTATTTGTCTTGAATTTTTCCTAACATCCTTTGTGACTTGTGTTACATTGGGGTATTTCTTTTGTTTGTGGTTTTCCAACATTGTGCCCACCAAAGTTCTCTATGATGTTGTGATATGTTGGAGCAACCTTCTTATTTGTTGAGTCAATCATATGCATGTGCTATGAAGTCACCTTGGTTCCTAATACCCTAGTACATAATATTCCACACTGTATCAAATTAAGTGCTCACTACATGTCAGTTTATTTATGGAATTATGAATCCCCCTATCACATTCCCCAACCGATCACCTATCTCCCCTCCCCACCTTTTTGTACTAGCTAACCTAGGTTTCCATGAGGCCAACCTTTTTCTTATGAGGTCACCTCATTTCTTACAAGGCCACCTATTCTCCTATGAGTCAACCTTGTTTTATAAGGTCCCATTTCTTACAAGGCTTCCTATTCATTAATGCTTTACTCCTTTTATGCTAATATAGATTTGTTAGTCTAAGAATATTTTCCTCCATCATCTCCATCCATAATAATCATTTCATTATCCATTCACTCCTTTTCAACTCATATAGTTTTCTAGTCTAAGCCTCTTTTCCTCTATCATCTCCATCCATTTCATCAAATCCCAAATTGCAAGAAAATACCAATCCATGTAACCAATAAAAATCATCCAATCACATCTTTTCTATTGTTCCTATCATTGTTGTAATCCTTGATCCCAATCCAATCATCATCATTGGGATGTATCCTTCACAATCCTTGTGTTTTTCAAGATAAATCATTTCTACATTAACAACACTTTATCCATCATTAATCAATCTTGAATTTTTAGATACCTCAGGGAAACATCATATTTTCCTTGAAGTTGTGCATTCTTTCTTGCTTCTCGTATCCTCCTTCCATTATATATTTATCTTCCCATCTCACCTTCTATCCATCATCTTGCATCATCTTCCTCATTCATCCATCATCATATCACCCATTTCAAGAGAAAACCCATGTTCTCCCAAACCTGCATGTCCTCTTGAGGGGGCATCCCCAATCCTCATCTTCACTCCCATCATCTTTCTTCCTATTTGCATCTTCTTCCAAGTACTATATCTTTATCTTCTTTAAAATGATGTTACTTCATAACACCATTTCAAAGAGGGGAAAAATATAAACAAAAAAAATTGGCCATTATATTTGATCATTTTGTCTCTAATTCATCTTCTTTTTTATCCCATATATTAATTAAATAGTCCTATTTATTGAAATAATATTTCTCTTTTATTCTTATTTTCATCCTATCCCCATCATCTATGTTAATTAATTAATATTTTTATTTAAATAATATTTCCTATTTTCCTAAGTCCTAGCCTAAGGTAAATTATAATTATTTTTAATTATTTATCTACATCAATCCTACCTTACCCCTTCTCTCTCATAAATTAAATAAGTAACTTCTATTTATTTATTTTTTCCTCTCACATGTTGCATCATCCAACTCTCCCACTTTTCCTCTAATCCTAATCCTAATCTTATGATATGAGACATAAAGAGATGTGTATCCTTTGTGTACTCCAAGTAAAATTAACAAACATGAATGAATAGAACCTAGGAGCTCAACTAGTTAGGTAATATATCCTTTTTCACACTAATAGAGGGACAAAATTTTGATAAAATGAGATAGAGAAGATGATGGGAAATGATTAGATAAAGTAGTTGAACAATGGACTTGAACACAAGTTCAAAAAGGAGAATTTTCTAATCAACTATTATAAGATAAATAAAGTCTACCCAATTTGCATAGCTTCTTGTCACTTCCAAGATATAATTGGACTATGTAAGCCAATTATTGACATGACAATAATTTTTTTATGGAATTAACCATACCAATAAAATAAATCCATCTTTAAAAAATTTTATCGAAAAAAGTTTGAAATAATTAAACTAACAATGATCTTCATGATGTTAAATCATGTTGAAATTTCATTCCAACACCCCAATAGACCAAAGGAAAGATCAAATCTTGAGATTGGATGTATAGAAGTCTTGATTTAATAACATTTGATGGGTTGTTGCAGCCATTTGAACAAGTACCTTCCATTAAAGATGACAATTTCACCTTATTTAATACAAACCAAACTCTATTATACTATTTCATGCAATTTTATCTACTGCATATGTATTTTCTATGTAATTTTAGGTGTTTATTTGTTTCTTTATTCATGGGCTAGTTGAGGGACATCATAAATACTTTGAAAAAAATATGAGGGGAAGAAAAAAAAAATTTGAGGAAAAATAGTGGTTGGAAATAGAGCTACATTTATTCAACTAGCCTTGCATCACCATTCTTGTTTATGTTACCTAGTGAATGTGGTTTCCAAGGGGCACCATAATATTCTTTATGCTATAAAATGGAATGCTAGACATTCCATAACATTTCACATTGTGGGAGGATTAAATATGACCAAAAAGTATTGTTAGATAATTATATATTGTATATTGCTTGTAGCCATATTGATGTAGGAGCATCTAAGTCCATGATCAATCTTGCATCACACAAATACATTTTCTTTTTAGTTTAGTTGGATAATTTATAGTAGTTTATTTTTGGTTAGTTAATAAAGATGAAGCAAATGGGTAGTTACAGATCAAATTTGGTGAAATTTGGATGAAAAATGAGCAAGTTATGGCCTTATAGGTTTTCAATCTCCTATCAGACATTATAGAGAATTACATACTAGATATTTGTGGGAAGTTTGAGGTTGTTGTTATTTTTGGGATTTTGAGCTAAAAAAAATCTTTTTCTATGTTCCTAAGTGAACTAGAACTTTGTTTTGATCCAATACTTGGTTGGTTCCAATAGATTTTCCCACACTGCAAGAAAAGTGATGTACTCCAACCTTGTGGATATTTCAGGTGCATCTAAATGATTGTGGGATACTTTTGGCTTCATATATGTTTTGCAGAAGTCTCATGTGCATCAAGATGTTTACAAGTATTATGTGGTCTTCAATAATTTCAGGTAATTCCTAGTGAACCTAACGATGTAATGAACTAGTTGTGATGAATAGTTCTACTTATGATGGGAACATGACACTCAACAACATCATCTTGTACATAATATGAACAATTACCATCCAATTGAACCTAAAGAAGGAATTCATGATTGAAGTTTCCAATTGAAAATTGTTCACTTACATCTGTACTTGTGGGTTTTCTACTTGTTCTTGCACTTGCAAGAACTATGAATTCATTTACACTTTACAAAATTTTAACCTACATCTACACTATAGTTTCTTGCTATAAATTGGCGGTTGTAACAAACACTTTTAATCTAATTCAAATTCTTGGATTCTAAGGGATTAAATAGGGGGAATTGCGCTCACTTGGGATCCTTTTGGTGAATTGGAGAAAGGTCGATTGTGAAGAATATAAATTTGAATGTGCTCCTATTATAAATTTTTTTGCTAGATAATAATTTTTTTTTCATTTGTTTTGTAATTTTTTTTGTTCAATAAGTTATTTCACTACACGATTGGGAAATTCAATAAATTTCCTTGATCTCAACTACATCAATTGGCTTCAAATCAAGGTTTTGATAGAGAAAGTTGTGTTTATGTCAAAGAAGAAACCTTAGAGTATTTTTTGTGGGTAAGGGAAAAGAAAACCTACAACTACCAAACATTTGAGGAGACAGGGCACATAGGGGATGAGGCCAAATGGAGAAACACCATAGGCTAGTGATATGTCTATTGTCGAAATGTTGAGAGGAACTACATAAATATTTAAGGTGATTGAGGTAATGCAGAGAAGAGGGGTACACATTGAAGATGTCAATGAAATAGTGGTAGAAGGATAAGAATCACATGAAGGTGATGAAGGAGAAGAAGACCAAAAAGAAGAATTTTTTTTTAGGGAAATGTCCAAAAATCAGAAATAAACCAAGAATAAACCCTCCTAACTATAATAGAATTCTAAATCCTAAACAACTAATAGCTTGGATAACTAAAATAGAGAAATATTTTGATTTTGAAGGAACATAGGATAACAAGAAAGTTAAGTTTTCCCATACAAAGTTGAAAGGTCATGCATATCTATGGTGGGAAAACTTACATATAGAGAGAAAATGAAGAGCCACATAAAATATTATATCATGGGATAGAGTGATAACCAAGTCGAAGACAAGTTCCTTCTAACAGACTAACCAAATTTTGTTGAAAATTTTAAAAAACTTGAACCAAAGGGAATCTAATGTCAAATAATACACAAAAGAATTATATCAAGTATCTAGGAAGGACATGTGCATGACGATGTTAAAAAGGTTTCACACTATATAAATGGTTACGGTTGTCAATTCAAGATGAATTAAGCATGGTCATATTGAAAACTATAGAGGAAGGTTCTTATGTGGAAAAGGGAAAACTAGTGGTGGAAGAGGCTACCAAGGAAAGCAAGAAGAAGCTAGCACCTCCTAGACAAGTTTATAGACTTAGGATACTAGAGGAAGAGGGGGTTATACCAGATGTAGAGGTGATAATTCCAAAGGAAAAGGAGGCTTTGGAAGAGGAAGGGGTGGAGGTTTCAATGGTACTTGTTACCAATGTGTTGAAACTGGGCATAAAACATTTGAGTGTCTACAAATACAATAGAGTATCAGTAATGGTAAGGAGGTTATAATTCATGTGGACCAAGTAGAAGATGAAAGTACAGCCTTACTAAAGTGTGGGAAAAATCCAAAAGATGGATCTAGTCATTTATGTTGAGAAGATTTTTTTTAAACTTGAGAAGGAAAAGGAAGAGCCAACACAAAAGAGAAATTTGTTCAATATTGGTAAGTTTGGAGAAAAATGTTGTGAGTGATTATTGATAATGGTAGCACTAACAATATTTTTTCAAAAGAAATGGTGAAGAAATTGCAATTGAAGAGGATGCAACATCTTATTCCCTATAAGGTTTCTTGGCTACAGGATGGACACACATTATTGGTAAGTGAATAATGCTTGGTCAATTTTCATATAGGAAGTTATAAGGATGAGATAATATATTATATCATGCCAATTTTTTTGGGCATATCTTGGTAATATGATAGGAAATCCATCCATGATGGAAAGATATTTTTTTATAAAATAAAGAAGAATGAGGAGTATACTTTGAATTGTATCAAGGATAAAGATGAGGAGGTAGAGAAGAATCTTAGAGGTTTCTTGGCAACTATAAAATAATTTTTGAAATATTTGAAGAAAGAGAATATATGTTATGCTTTCATTCCAAAGCATGTAGAGGTTCAAACAATAGAGAGGGAGGAAGTACCCATGCAAGTACAAGATATTTTGAGTTATTATTTTTATTTTTTTATCAAATAATTACCCAATGGATTGCCACCAATGAGGGGAATAAGTTAATGTATGGATTTGATGTTGAGGGCTAGTTTTCCAAATAGGGCACTGTACAAAATGACAACAATGGAGAATGAGGAGATCAACCATTAAATACCAAAGTTGTTAGAAAAATTTCTGATTAGAGAGAGTTTGAGTCTATGTGTTTGTACCATCATAAATTGCCACCCTTGAAAATTTCACTCTATGTTTTTTCCCCCATAAATTATTGAGCCTAATTAAGTTCCTAATTTCCTAAATTATGTATTTTGGGGCCCATTTGTACCATTTTCCAAAAAAAATCAAGCATTGAACAAATGCATCGAATTGATATTTTTCCCCTAACACTTAATATCCTAGAAAATAGGGCAAGGGCCCATTTGCCTAGGGCATATAGGTCCCCCTATTTTTTTGGGGACCAATTTTGGATGTCTCAGTGTCAGCATTTTAACATTAAAAATTCAACTTCCAAGTGTTGGATTTTGGGATTTAATTTTTAGGAAATTAGAGAAATGCCTATAAATACCTAGTTATTCCATCATTTGAAATCTAAGTGAAATTTTCTAGCAATAATTGATCATTGAGACCACTATCAAGCAAGTCAAGAGCATAATTTCAAAGCTTTATTGCATCAATTCAAGATCCTAACATCATGTCAAATGTTGTGTGAGTTCATATCTGTTTATGTTATCATTGTTTCTGAAGGCTAACCCTTGTTGTAGGTCTCCAATAAATTCAAGAAATCAAGCAAGCAAGATCCAAGACCTTGAAGTGATGTGCATAATTCATCCCTTCAAGGAAGCCATTAAAGGGTGGTGAGTTACAACACTTTGTTGATTCATCATTTCCTTCCTATCATTTATCCATTTTATCATTGGAATTACCATTGTGGAAGTGGAAATACTAACACGGGGTTTGACCAAGGCAAGCCCCTAAATGGAACAACATTTTTTTTCTTTGTGAATGTGCAAATTTCAGGTTTAGAGAGGCTTGAAGGAATTTTAAATATCATTCATTTATCATTCAATTGAATCCCTACATCTTGTTAATTCATGAAAAAGTGCCTACAAAATTATTCAATAGTGATTTGACAACTTTACAAGAGAAAATGGAGATCTCAGATCTGCCATTAGAGGACTACAAAAATAGAGTAGAAGAAGCCTACAAGGACCCATACACCCCTGGGAAACTCTAACCTTGTATTCAAACCAACAACTTTATGTGACAAGTACACATCACTTGGAACTTCCCAAATATACTTCCAATTCCCTTTTTTTGTATGTTAATTGTTGGGATCTTGCATTTTGCATAGTAGGGCACATAGTCTAATTAGGGTAATCAAGGAAAATTGTTGGGATCTTTCATTTTGCATAGTAGGGCGCATAGTCTAATTAGGGTAATCAAGGAAAATTGACTACAATTCATTCCAAGGATCAATAAGATATAGGTATGATTGGCTCACCTTCATGGTTGAAAGTCAATATAAACACCTTGATGGTCTCCATCTTAATGAAACAATAGAAAAATACCCCCACAACAAAAAAAAATTGAATCCTAGGTTTACACATTAGACCTAGGGTTCCATTTTTATTTATTTCAATTTGGTGAACCTGACTTGTCAACATTACATACCTTCTAAAATTTCATCCTAGATTTAAGTTTTACATTGTGTTGCACTTTTCATTTAGGGTTTCACTTTTGCATCATAAAAGAAAAGTCAAAAAATTATATATCATTTTGCATCATAGGTTGCATTAGGGTTCATTTCATGTACTTAGATCAAATCTACATAAAAAATTACACTCATAATTTTTATTTTCATTGTTACACATTTGCATTTGAATCACATTATAGTCGTAATTTGACAAAATTCTAGAAAAATACTCCATTACAGATATGTTTGCACAAAAAAATAGGACACTAAGATAGTCTAATAAGCATTCAATTTTTTTGTTTTCAGTCATCTTATCAAGGACTCAGATGCCCTTGGGTGCCTTTGTCCTCCTACACTTGAATCATTTTTTTTACAAACTTCTCTATCTTTGTGTCTTCATTTTGTGTTTGCTTGCAGATCTCTATTTTGGAATTCCTAATTGCATTCATTTAGGCATCTTTCATATAGCTCATAAAATTGAACAAAATTGTATCAAAATCATCATTTTTAGATTTAAGCATCTTACAATTAGTCAATTATTACATTCTAGATAAAAAAAATACATTTAAAATTGGTATTTATTGTTCACACATTGTTACACACTTGCCTTGGCATAAATTAAGCAAATATTGAAAAAATATTCACTATCAAACCTATCTAAAACCAAAACCAAAATATTTAAGAAGAATCACACACAATCAGACTTTGAATTTTTGGAAAACCTTCCCAAGACACAAATGACCTTGGGAACCTTTGTCATCCTAATGTTGTCTCAACCAACTTTTGCATGTCAGATATTTCTTGTATTATTTGTTTGCTTTTTCTACCTAAATTCTATTTCTAAGTATTTTTTTGTGGTTATTTGATAGTTTAGTGTTCATCTTGGGTACACCTAGTTCTTTGAAACTCACATAAGCTTCATGACCTTGTGTCGTATTCCCAATACTTCAATAAGACATAGTTGTAGACTTATGGCATCTCACATTGTTGTTACATTCGTTGTGGATCTTGGGTCTTCCAGCTCTTTCATGCAAATTGTTTTCAATACTCAACCCATTTTGGACTCTATCCCTAACGCTATCATACCAATGACAACTTTAAAATCACCCATTTTTACAAACATTGAGACTATTGTTGCTCATGTTCCTGAAAGAAAACTAAAAAAACTAGAAAAATATTTAGAAATACGTCACGACTATGTGAGTACTAAAAATATAACTACTACAATAGTCCCCATATTAGATAACATGGGGAAACTAATTAATCATGATCAAGGATTAGAGGTTTTGTGTAGCCTAGCCCATTTAGTTGACGCTAATGTACCTACAATGGGTAGTTGCACTCAAGCTTTGGGATACACTCGAATTCAAGGAGGAAATAAAGTCTCCCTCCCTACAACCATAGCCTCTATCTCTACATACACAAATCTAATTGTTGCTTCAACAATACAACAAAGCATTGGTATAACTCCAAATTTTGGCCTTTCCACTAAAAATCCTTATGGTTTTGGATCCTCACATGTGACACCTCAAGTTTCATTCCCTCTCATAAATTTGCAAGATGGTAGTAAATCAAGCACTTACACAATCCCACCATATTCACCACATTCCTAAAACATGTCAACCAATGATTCGCTCATTAACCAATTGTTGTAAAACATAACTTCACTCCAAAAAAAATCTCAACTTTGAACCAAAACCAAAATGGAAAACCATTGAAATATGTTAAAAGAAGCCCATTGTCACTTGAAATATTGAAAACACCTAAAACATTAAAAATTAGATCATCCTATTTTTTAGGACATAGAACAACTAATTTTCTCCAAGTTTCATTCAAGGAAACAATAGAGATCTCAATCGAGGGATGTAATGGGGGAAAGAGATCTGAAATAAGGTTTCCTAGGGTGTGATGAAATACTAAAGAGGGGTTCACCACCAAGCTATGACTTAGAAAGACAAGAAATGTAAATAATATGCAAAACTTGAATAAATGGCCTTAAAATGAGCTCAAATCAGAAAAGGAAACTAAGAGAGTGTATAGGTGCACCTGGAAATTGAAGAGGCTTGAATGAGGGTCTGAAATCTTGGAAATACTAATTTTTTATGTACAATAGGAATTATACACTAGTAGGGGTGATTTAGTCCTAGTTTAGGGTTTCACCTGGACGAAACCAAAATCTAGAACTGTTGAATCAGGATCTATAGAAAATACCTGAAAATGTGTATATTGGGACTCATATACCACAAGTGATGATTTAGTCCCAATATTAGGGTTGTTCTGAAAATTTGCAATCCTCTAGTGATTTGTTGTAACCTCCTTCCTATCAAATCTTCGATTTTTCAAAACTAAATTTTTCCCTGTAGGTGACTTTCCGTAATCTTGCAAGTAAGATGAAAACTTTGACAACTTGAAAACTTTTCTCCAATATTTCTCTTCAATGGATATTCAACCTAAATCTACAAATCACAAATCAAAGAGAGGAGAAAATGTTGTTTTTTTAGTGGATAGAGGTTTGCCTT
This sequence comes from Sequoia sempervirens, assembly GCA_007258455.2. Taxonomy (NCBI): domain Eukaryota; kingdom Viridiplantae; phylum Streptophyta; class Pinopsida; order Cupressales; family Cupressaceae; genus Sequoia; species Sequoia sempervirens. The sequence continues at coordinate 38,247 of VDFB02380743.1, forward strand.
GGTCAAACCTCATTTTGGTAATCAAACCTTGAAATGAAATCAAATAGAATCAAGGAATGATGAATGAACAAATATGCAATGCTGCAACTCACCAAACCCTTGAAAAAAAAGGCTGAAATCTTGTAAGTTATGGCTAGCATGAATCTAGATCTTGACTCTATCTTGTATGTTATGGATCTTGACTTGAATGCTTACTTGAATCATAAAAACCCTACATCACAAATGTTAGCTCAAAAACAAACATGATGCATGATGACTTTGACATGATGCTTGATACTTGAATAGTGCTCCAAAATGCTTGATAATCACTCTTCAATGCTCTTGAATGATATACTTATTGATCTCAAAAAGTGTTGGATGACTTGTAAACTTGTTAAGTCAGTTTTGAAATTGCTAGGAGAAAATATGTGAAATAACCTTGTATTTATACTTCTTTATGCCAAATTTCTCGAAATCGCAACACTACAAGCCGACATTAGATCTAGGAAAATAAAAACCCACCAAGAATTTGAATTCAAATTATATCTAAGCTAAGCAGGACTCATACACCAATTTGGGTGTATGAGTCCCATTAGGCTAAGCTTGGGATACTTTTTCAAGAAAGGTTTAATTTTATATTAAATTTAGATCTAGACCCCAAAACATAGGTGGAATCCATATGCCCAAGGTGATGTATGAGTTCCAGATCACTAAATTTGGGCCACAGAATCCAAAATCATAAAATTCTAATTGTTCACTTGATGTATGTCGGGATCATCCTCAGAAAGATGCATTAATTGAGGCTTTTTGATGCAAAATTGAACCAAAGAAGGCATAAAGAAGCCCAATTTTTAGTAGGGAGGACCCAAAAAAGTGTGAAAATGTAAATTATGACATTTTTCTACACTACATTTAGGCCCCATGTTAATGAGGGGAGGAAATTGCTTCAAACTCACACTAAAGTAGAAAAATTTGCATCAGGAGGGGTTGAAGTGTACCAATGTTAGTAAGATAGGACGACAATGATCAAGAGGGTTGCACAAGCCCCTAGGATCAAGGTCCTATGGAAAACCAAAATATGCACAAAAGAACACACATTTAAATAATGATATATGGAGCAATAATAAGGCACAAGCATACACTGCCAAAGATAAAGAAGAAAGAAAAACAAAAACAAAAAGGGTGGATCAAGATTTGACTGTTTGTCCCACATCTTGTGGATCATACTTAAGTTTTTGTCCAATAAATTTTACAAGTGTAAAATGATGTCCACTACGAAAACCAAATCAATGCTCACAAGGGCTAGTGGAATGCCATGTTGTCCACTAGGTGAGCCTTTATCGAGACACATGCACACGCATTTGGTATTTGTTCACACAGACAAGCAAGTGGCTATGGGAAAGTCATGCCTACATTCAGCTCTCATACATACAACCATACCAAAGCTATGCCTCGTGATAACTTTGATAAGGAAACACACAACAATGAACTTCTAGCTTCATGAGGCAACAAAAGCTTCGTATGCTTGAAACTCATGAACAACAAGATGGCTCCATAGGTAAGAAAAGTGTATTATGCAAGCTGGCCATATAATAGATGTTGTAAATGCAAAATAGTGTAAAGTAGGCTCAAAGGATTTTTTCTTAGTTCATCTAAGGTCTTAACTTAGGGAACATTGTGTCTAATGTCTCCAAGAGAGGACCAATCGAAGAATAGAAGATTCGTAACTTAGGGGATGCAGTGTGTCACATCAAGGAACTAAGAGGAATATAATCTACTAAGAGATATCACGCTCTTGGAGGACATCACATCTAATGTCACCACAAAGTGAAAGATGCATCACATGAAGTAAAAAATACTACATAATGAAAGATGAGTTGAAATGCAAAATAATAATTCCAATGTATGCCCCCACTTTAATGAAATTTCTAAACACCATGCTATGAGAAATTACTTTAAAGTATCAAATGATAAATTCTAACAATAAAGAGGACATGAGAGCTTACCTGGAAATCCCTATGAAAATTTGTATGTTTCTAGATAAAGATACAGCATGAAAATGGGTTTCCCCCAAAATGAAATCCCAAAATCACATAAAGGATCCATGGATTTAAGGTCAAAATGTATTTTCTACAATGTTTTAAGAGAGATCAGAACTATCATCATTACCCAAATACTCATAGAATGGGAAGAATGATACAAAGAGAGAAAATAAAGAAAAACCTTTCGATTCAACATGGAAGAGACCTGATTGTCTTAATTCCTTTCTTCATCCCCAAAAGGAAAACACAAGACAAAGAAAAATATGATTTTTTATGACATAGAGAAGAATGTAGGTACATATAAAGGAATGTCACAAAAAGAGAGTGAGACATCAAATAGGATAATACATGAGATCACATTATGTACATGTAATCGCACACAACATGAAAAAGAAAACAAAGGAAAGACTAGTAAGGCACATGCAAATCAACCTATAGTAGGTCCTCCACATTCCAATGTTGTTCATTATATATGTAAGGTAGACAACTAGCCAAAGGGACCACAGCGAGTCCAGTATTGGATCATCACTAATTTTGACTCTCTTCCTAGGAGAATTATCATCTAAGCTCATAGAAAAGAAAAATAATGTATTCAATTCATTATTCAGCTCTTCATCAATTTTTTCAACCTCATCATTGTCATCCAAGTTAATCACAATGGGAGGTCAAATGATAATATCTAAAGAAGTATTTAGCTCCTATTGTGATTGTAGTATAGGATCTTTTTTTGTGGCGAAGAGGGAGACTCATTGTGTATTGCTTCAATCATGTTTGGATGTTGATTTTCTTTGTTGTTTTTTGTGTTTAACCTTCAAGCAAGAGCACGAAGTCTACACCTACACTCTCTATCATTTATGTTTCTCTTAGTATGATTTTCAAGTTACATTTGTGTAAGAGTGGGCCTATCAACCATAGGATTCTTTTCTTCTCCAAGGGGGGGAATAGAAGAAACTGTAGGAGGTTGTTCAACCACTTTCTCTTTAGCTTTGTAAACTTTTTTTATCTTAGGAGTCATGATGCAATTTTGTTCATTATCTCTTGGTCTTTTGTATGAAATAGGAAAAGATTAAATCTTAGGTTGGTATTGGTTATTTAGAGTGTCTTTAGGTTCAATCATAGTTTCATCAAGGATAGGAGGCTCGGTTATAGGTTCAGGCATGTTTCAAAGGGAAAATTTTGATATGTATTTTTCCTTGAACTTTTGATAAGATTTGAAAAATAAGTATTCTCGAGGTTTAACAGGTTCCATAGACTCATTCCAAAAGAAATCCAATGAGAAATTCCCACAAGAAGATAAATGGTTAATGCCACTATTGTGCACAGTAAAGATTTCATTGTCAAAGGGAAACTTTAAGAATTTATTCACAACTGATGAGATAGCTGCCATGGAGTGTAGCCATGGATAACCAAGCTTCACATGGAATTGATCTGACGTTGAGATGATGGAGAATAAGACATCTAATTTTTTTGGTCCAAATTGTAAAGGGTGATTTATCCCATCATAGGGCAAGTGAAACCATTATGCATCTTTATCCATTCTTTCAGTTTACCATATGTTTCTTGGTAGAGTTCATGCACAAGTAAGAATTCTTCAGTTATCACATTTTCTCCCCAGATAGGATCAATTAATATCCCATTAGTGCGCTTATAATTTATTTAGTCGGCTATGTAAAGAGGACCATCAGGTGCATTTCTAATTTTATCTTTAGATGAGAAAGAAATTTCAAGAGGATTCTTAGGTCAACCTTTACAAGGTAAGATTTTGATCAGTCCTACCATATCATCCAAATGATTTTGTTTAATAGTATCCATAGGAACTTGTTCAATAGTATCCATAGGACCTTGTTCAATAGTATTCATGTTGTCATCATCTGTTTCCACATTCATCACATCATGTTTTTTGGTTTCACTAGCTTTGACAAATGAAATGTCATGGTTTGGTATAGGGTTAGTAAATATTTGCAAGTTTTAGTTAGGAGGGGAAAGAAACTTATTTCCTTGATCATTAACACCTCCAATTAAAAGTCGATCAAAATCAATGAGGTATTGCTCAAGATGTTTAAGATGCTTCCAATGTTTTGTATCATGTCCATTTTTTCAGTGATAATGGAAATAAGCATTTGATCTAAAGTTCAGAGGTAAAGTATTATTAGGATTGGGAGTTTTAATGAGAGGCAAAATTATTATTTTTTCCTAGAAGTTGTGGCATTGTGCTATGGAGGGTATCGCATAAGGGAGTAAATTGTCTAGCTAAATCCCTAAATGTAAAAGAAGTTGTTTTCTTTATATAAGCCACTTGGCTATCAACATGTTGAGTTGGTTGAGAGGGATTTAGTTGAAGGAAGCCTTTATTCTATTTCCTAAAGGGTTGGTAATTTTTTTGATTTGTGGATTTGAACTTCTCAGGTCGGATAGAGGTGGGTTTTGTTTCAAACGACTAACCAAGTTTTGATAATCATGAAGGCTAGTACACAAGTGTATAAAGGAAGGAAATTTCATCATGCCAAGCTTATCTTGTATCTTAGTTTGGAACATTTTTTGAAGGTGAGGATCATGAATCTTTACGTCAATTTGGGAATAAAGCAATTGGTAGCATGAAATGAAGTTAGTAACCTTTCCATCATATTTTTTCTTACATCTCATCAAATCAGCTAAGGTCATCTTAGGAGTCATGTGCACTTGGAAATGGTTTATAAAGGCCTCAAAAAATTCATTGAATGAATGAATTGAGTTATTCAATAATGAGGAAAACCATTCTAAGGTGGCATCTTTCAAGGATCTAGGGAAAATTTTAGCCAAGAGCTTATCCTCAAGGAAAAAATCACTACATAAGGTGGTATAAGCAAAAACATGGTTAGAAGGATCTCCTTTCCCTCCATATTTATCAAACCTAGGGATCTCTAGACCTTGTGGAATCGGTGTTCTCAATATCTCCAAGGATAAGGGATTACT